>DWNH01000096.1:0-20459 GCA_018249895.1 Tiana niger
GTTAGGAAATTCCTGGATGCAAAGTGCGAGGGATCGTAAGCTTTGGATCGACTTGGGGAGGCCTACGCCAAGGAGGCGACTTCTACCTAAAAAAAAAAAAACAAACTGTGAACTAAAATATATATATATGTAAACTAAAAAGGGTAGTAGGTAGGGTACTATAAAGGCTTTTTTTTTTTTTTATTTTTTTTTTTAAGGTACTACCTGAGATTGCTTATGGACGCCAGGCCTAAGTGCTTGTTCGCTATTTTTATTCAATAAAAAATTAGTGTAGTCTAAAACATTATTTTTTTGTATAACAAAAAACCTCTATTTACTCTGTATTGTTCAGCAGTTTTAAAAATAGCCGTCTTTATAAAGTATAAAAGTCTTTTTAAATATTTTATTTAGCTAAAGTGTCTTGTCGTCTCCCATTAAGTATAATGTGGACAGAACTAGGTCAGTGTTCGTGTCTGCTATTGTTGCAGCAAATGATGTTTGGGCGACTAATGATTCGGCAATGTGCACAAATGATATTGTTTAAACGTAGAATGATGTATGTGAGATAATAGTTGCATGTAAATATTTTATCTATCTATATAAAATTCAATTGGTGTTCGTTAGTCTCGCTAAAACTTGATAACATTTGATTTGCATAATTTTTTGTTTTTTTGTTCGTCTTAGTACAGGGCTGGTTAAAGAATAAAGAATGACAGGAAAAAACCCAATAAAAAAGACAAAAACTAAAAGAATCAAAACTGGTATTTTTGTATGGGAATTGCCATTTCGAATATATTTCAATAGATGGCGCTCATGGCGGACCTATCGTTTGACACCTACGCGATATATAAAACAAAGTCGTGTTAGTTACACCATTTATAACTCAAGAACATCTCTAAGTCAGATACGCGCACAGTTATTTTATTATACTATATTAATATAATTAAAAAATATAATAAAAAATTACTTTTACCTTTAAACGAAGTTAATTTATTTTTTCTTCCGCATTTCGTAAATTATGCGACTTAATTAAAATACAACTAAAACTACATATAATGTATCTTGAGACTTGATGTGAATATTTTCCCGCATTCCGTAAATTATGTGTAATATCAATAGACCGAAGTGTCGGCCATTGTCGCAGTAAATGAGCCTTGTCGGCTAATGACTCGAGTAATGCGTGCGAATGTACTCGGCGTGCGACATGGACGTAGGATGATTTACAGGGGTTTGTATGCGATGATGTTAACCTTTTATCATTAACACGTTACTGCTCTACTGGGTACGGATGTCCCCTAAATGAAGGGATTGCCTCATCAATCACTCTAAGGAAAAGCTTAAGCTGTAATCGTGAGGCGGTAAGGACATGCTCGGTCTGCGTGTTATACCGACTTTATTATGGTAAGTGCTTCAAGGAATTGTTCAAGTACTTCAAGTTAATGCCGTTTGACGACCCGTGTGGTGTAGTGGTTGCCATGCCGGTGCACCATTCGAAGGGTCCTGGGTTCGATTCCCGGCGGGGCATTGTCTGTGTGTGTATCCATGGTACCCAGGACACAAGATCCTAGAATCTTAGTGTGGGGCTATGAGTGTGAAGCGTTATTATTATATTATTATTTATTAACAATGTTTGTAACCTAACAGATTTAGTTATGGCATTAAAAGTAACACAACCTTACAAATTACTTAAAAAATATATACAAAACAAATAAGCCATCACAGTAGGAATCATGCTATAGTTCAGTAACTTTAACGCGGAAATAGACAATGAGATAAACTAAATTCCTTTTATGTACCCTTTCTAATTCAATTAACGTTAATAATTTATATTTCTATTTCAATTGTTGCAGAAATTGATGAATTCGAGCCTGTAGAAGTATCAAGAATAAAAAGAGAAGGTGTCCCTGAAAACAGAGGTCAGTATAAAGTATATATTAAGCTTGAAAGTCTTCTGTAAATTATTGTGCCATGCCTGAGTATTTGTTCCATAGACTCTTCTTCAATCTACGTCTATATTTTTCTAATCTCCTTTTGTATTTAGGAATATTTGTCTTAAAACGATAATATTTCTTTTATCTTTTTTAATAACTTTCTTAAAACTTGTCATAACTTTTTTCTTGAATAATTCATTAGTTGTATTATATTCAAACCAGCATAAGTTGATGTTTTTTTTTTATAAATTGATACCTTTTTATATAAGGATAAGTTAAGTAAAATAAAGTAAAAAGAAATTTGACATATTTAAGAAAACTGAACATGCAAAAAAACATCAATTTAGTTGTCGACAAAGTTGTACAAATAGTGCTAACTGGCCTGCAAAATGTTTTTTCTTTATTATTATTATTATTTGTATGTATTTTATTGTATTGCATTATTAATTGTATGTTTTTTCTTTCTCTTTCAAATCTAATCCCCGGGTCGTGGTCAACATCCCAACTCAACCGGACTTTGTAAAATATAACGCACCTCCACGTATCCTACCCACGACTTGATATGACTTAATTACGATCGACATAGACCTGACAGTGCTGCTTATTAACGACCAGAAACGAAACGACTTTAACACGAAGATTGGAAGGTATCACAGCGTCAAACCACTTATCGGTTTGTTGACGTCTACCGCACGAACATTCATTCAAGACGGGGTGACAACAGAATTTGCCACGCAAATTTTGGGAACCACCTTGGACAACGGTCGTATTTACGCACAACTTCTCACAAAATCTTCCCTTGTCGTCTATAATAAGCCTTCGAATGTTGAAGACGCTTTCATAGTCAAGCCAACTCGAGTTCACTCGGCCTTCGATGGTCAATGGAATGTCAAACAAGATTTAGGTGTCATTGACCCGGACAAATTTGTTCTTAAAAACACGGACTATGTTGCTCCGAATAGCAAAATGGATATTGTTTATGCAAGTAAACCTGCTCAAGAAAGTTTCAAATTATGGAATGCTCCTAGTTCACCTGAAAAACAAATTGAAAATCAAATTTTTGAAGAACCCACAGGTCGAAGAGTGCAAGCATATAATGAGATTCCAAAATTTGAGGCTTATAATTATTTAGATGGTCCAGCGATTGAAGCTGATAAGAGGTTTGCAGTCCAACCTTCGATTCTCGATATAAGTAATGTCAATAATCTACATCGGCAAAGTAAAGCTTATGAGCCAAATCCTGAACTCATTAAAGTAGAGTCTCCTTTAATAGACAAGTTTAATGACTCAAATATTGTTAAAGTAAAGCCAAATCATGATTTACCAACATTCACTATTAAGAACGAGTTTTCACCAATATTTTACTATATTGATAATGTTGAATCGCATCGTTCTCCACAACAGTCGTCACAACAAACTAAGCTGCCTAAAAAGTTGTTTGGACAAAAAAGTGAACCGAGACCGAAAAAAACTTTTACCTATGCTGGCTTTGCAGATTTCACAACAGTTGTTGGTGACACCGTTATTATATTTACTCCAAACACTGAAACCGCTCGTCCTCAAAATCCAGACGAAGTAAATGTTTTCCCTTCTGCTAAGCCTGTCGATAAATTAGCTAGTAAAGTAACTTTTCTGTCAGCTGATATTCCAGTGGCCACATCTACCTACAAAGCTCACGAAGCACAGGTTTCAGCTTCGAAAATACCCTCATTAGTAGATGTAGAAATATTTACAGAGAAAACGACAGAAAATGATGACGAAGAGCTAAAAAAAGCGGTTTATAACGTTGATGATAAAATTCCTGACGCTGTAAGTGTACAATATAATAATGGTTTTGACTTCAACCTTGATGTTATCCAACCATCGGAACCCGTATACACCACAACGGAAAGTACTCGTACTACAGAAGATTTGGACGTCTTACCAATAAAAGAATATAATTCCGAAGCAACTGAGCCATTAATTACGCTAAATCCTTCTTCTACAATTATTGAAACATCTTCAGAATCAGTTGTAACAGAGAGTAATACTGGTGAGATATTTACTAATTCTGAGGAAGAAACAGAAAATACAGCTGCAGAAGTTACAGAGAAAATGGAAGAAGAAGAAGAAGACGACCAAGAAGAGGAAACTCCTCAAGGCGATGAACCAGAAGTTTTAACAACCACGGAAAGTGGTCATAGTGAAGAGTCTTTTGAAGAAATTGAATCTACTACGGAAGGTACATTTGAAAAGAACGAACAAATTATATGCACTAATGGTCTTGAAACACTATCTACGATGACAACAGAATATAAAACATTAACTTATTTAACCACATATTTTATACCTCTGGAAAGCACTGAAACAACTACTTCAATTAAATCTGATGTTGTAGTGGAAAGTAACGTTGGTTATCTCACGAATGTTGGTTGTAAAAGTAACGCAGACATTGCGCCCACAGCAGTCGTGTCAGTTGTAGCGAAAGACACGCAGCGCGAAATTTTAGAAGTACCAGAAGTTACTCCGGAAAGTGAAACTAACCGTCCGCCACATATTGAAGTGGTTACTGAAAGCTCCGTTAAGACCAATCCATCTCTGGAAAATAGAGGGATCTTCTCTTTTGATCGTGATAGTAATATACCTAGTAACGATTCGAGTACAAAAGATGTTAAAGAACAAGAAAATCAAACAACAACAACTACAACAACAGAAAGCGTATCGACCAGTCATAGTCACGTAGAAGTAACAGTCAGTACTGAACATACACCAACTGAGTCACTTAGTTCAGAGGAAGTAGAAGATGACGTTAAAATTCATGAAAACGAGATTGACCTTATTTATAAGACACTTTACACAACCTATACTTACTTCACAACCTTCTTCGGTGATCAAACATCTAGTGTAGCAAGTCATAAATCTGTTGTTACCAACATTATTACGTCAACCGTAGATTTGTCTAAACTTGATCCATCTTTACTTGGAGTCTTTGATGAAGATGAAATAGCTCCAACCAGTGTTGGAATAGGACGACCTACAGAATCTTTTGCTATTAATAGTATCATCGATTTAGTAAAAAATAAAGATGTTATTGAATCAGTTGAAATAAATGACAACTATTATTCCCAAACTCCAACTCCATCGTTGGGAGATGACATTATTGCTAGTATCAAGCCGGACGCTGTTAAAACTTACTTCACTACGTACACATTCTTTACAACGATATATGTTGGTTCAGATGCCAATATATGCAGTAGAAATGAAGTTTACACTAATTATGTAGGTCCTGATGAACTTATTCCAACAAAAAGCAATCCTTTGGCTGTCGAAAATACCAGAGCTCAGTTTGACTTTAGAAATTGTAAGCAAGTAAAGCGAGAATCTACTGAAAAACCAGAGGAGAACAATTCCTCAGTTGAAAGTACAGTGTCTATGGAAGAAAATGATGATAAGAAAGATACTTCGAATCCAACTCCCATCGAAGTTGATATGTTGTTTAGTGTAGAGTCAAATCCGTTGGTTTCCGAAAATTCCTATGTAACCGACGTTAAATCGTCGTCATCAAAAGGTGAAACAAAATATATAGATAACAATAATGTATTAGATGATCAAATTAGTTCCGAGAGCAATATCGATGAAATATTGCCATCCCCGACATTGTTATTGCAAACTAGTTATACAACGTTTACTTATTTTACAACTATGTACATAGGAAAAGACTCTAGTAAAGTTAAAAGCAGGTTAGAAACTATAACAAATGTTGTAACAGAGACAATAACACCGAAAACTGAACCAGAAGAAGAAAACAATTTGCCTATAACTTATTACACTACATTTACCTACTGGACTACTCTCTATAAAGATAAATCCACGACAATAACAAGTCGAGAAGAGATAGTTTCAAACGTTGTAATCCCGTCTGTGCAATCAATCCCAACAGTGAGTCCTATTGATACTACTCCTATAGATATTGATAGTGTATTGCCACCAAGAGAACTGGAAGTTCAATTGAAACCATCAGTAATTGATGATAGCTTGGAGCAAGATGATGGTAAAGCAACATTCTATACAACATATACCTATTTTACGACATTCTATGCTGGAAACACATCTCAAATAAGAAGTAGTTTAGAAACGGTCACTAATATTGTGGATAACACAAAAGTGGTAGAAGACAATCAACTTGGGCGAAAAGTACCACAAGGAGCGATTGACAAAAATTTGATACAAGACAATGGTGAGAAACCTCAAATAGAACCGTCTGCCATTAAGGAGGCGATCACACCAACTAAGGTTCCTGATATTTCCGCCATAAAATCAACAGTTTTATTAGGAACATATATTGACAACTTGTTTGCCGAAGTTAAACCAGATGAGGGTATTACACCATCTCCAGATACTGAAAAAAAGATACTATTCTCTCAAGTTGCAGTTATATCAGGTGATTCAACAATAGTAACCAATGACAATAAAACATTGAGTGATGAAACCTCCACAAGTACATCGACTACGACGACAACAGAAGGTTCTTTAATAAGCCCAACACCAGAAGTAATAGAAAGTTCTGTGTCGGAACCGGAAACTACAACTGAATCAAAATTTGAATCGGAAGAAGATGATGATGAATCAAATCCGAGAAAGAGAGGTCGTCTTACATTTACTACTAAGAAACCTTCATTCACTCCTGTCATTATACCTTTTGCGTCACGAAACAGGCCAACGTTCAGTCCAAAACGTGTTCCTCTACTGAGTAGTGCAACTACTATAACCCGTCCAGATTTCACGCCCACTATAACGGCAACTCCGACATTGAAGTCTGTAAGACCATCTAGTGGATTTGGTGGAGCAAGAAAACCAGCCGCTGCCCCTGGACCATCAGGTGCTGGACGTAGATTTGTTGGCCGTGGTGGTTCATCTGTCATTCCATCCGGAAATATTCCATCAGCATCGAGACCTGGTGGAGGTTTCATACGAGGAAGTATACAGCCTACATCTAGAAGAAGTGGATTTAGATCTAGCTCCATACGTAGTAACAGCTTAGATTATGCGAGCAGATCAGCAGTTCCTAGAATTAGGCCTACAGCATCATCTAGACTGCGAGGAGGAAGGCAGTCTGCTTCTATCACATATCCACCTGCGGAACAAAATGAGTTTGAAACATCAGCAACATTACAAGACGAAAATGCAACTGAGCCTTCAGACGATGCTACTGAATCTACTTCAAAGACTACTAACAATCCACTGTTTAGGTTTAGAAGGCCACCAGTAGCAAGACAACCTGGTACAGCTATAATACCTAGATCAACTACGCCTTCTTCTAGGAGAAGTTTAACAACTCGTGGTCGAGTAACAACAACGACCCGAAGAACTACGACTCGTACGACTTCTAATCCATTGTTATCATTAAAAAGGCAGAGACCAAATGCTTTGTTTCCTAGAAGGAATCTATTTAGGCAACCAGAACCTGAACCAGAGCAAGAACTTAATGAAAATGATCCAAAAGATGAAAACGAAGAAATACTAGAAGAAGAAGAAGACTTTGAAGGGGACAATGACTACGATTCTTCCGACAGAAGAGAGCGACAAGTACCTACACCAGTTCCTGCACCACCTAAAAGAAATACAGTTCAAATTAGACCATTTGCTTTTAAGCGAAGAACTAAACGTCAAGTAGACTATGGCAATAGGAAATATACTAACTTCCGCAGGCCCGGAACAAAGTCGGCTAGTACACGCCGTCCTGATCCAGAACCGGAAACGGAACCTCCAGCACCACCTACTCCGAAGCAGAGACCTGGGAGTCGATATAATGCTCGCTCAAATACTAGAACCACAACTGATGTAGCTCCCAAATCTTCAGGCCGACAGCCTTTTATAGTTCGTGGTGCAAGTAGTCCTAAAACTACCACAACGTCTGCTCCAGCCTATAGACGAGCCAAAACTAGACCTTCATCACGAACTACCACCATTGCATCGCGTCCTAAAGCACCACGCCTCATAAACAAAAATTCGCAATCAGACAGAACTAGATCCAGTTCAGCTCGATCTACCAGTAGATCTAGGACAAGAACTACTACAAGTAGAGCATCCAGTAGACAAAGGAGTTCGTTCGAAAATTTAAGCGGCGAAAGATATAATAATTATAATAATATTTTGAATGATGGCAAAATTACTATTACGCATCAACTACCAATAGAAGTTACAATTCCAGTTGTAAATGGAAAGATCACTGAATACAAAAACGTTTTAACAGCGAAACCCAGCATTGAAACTTTATTATTGAATCAAGTTTCAACTTCGATTGGACCTATCGGAAATCAACAATTGGTTCTTGTTACGGAGTCAACAGAATTAGCTGAAAATGGTATTACTAAGATAACAAAGTTTATTTTGAATGAAACTCCAACGACTACTGTTATATTTACTCCTACTTCAATTAGGGGGCGTAAAACTTCATACTCTCATGTTCTTCCAAGCACTGTTTATAATGTAGAGACTGTAGTACAAACCGTTACACCAGAACTGAACGCTAATGTTCCATTGGCTAATTTGTTACTTTCACAACTTTTGCTTGGCAATCAGCAGCCTGCGATAAATCCCCTACTTGCGTTACAAGGACAAGGTTTATTGCCACAGCAACCAGTAGTACAAACACCTGTAACTGAGTACAAAACTAGAACTACAACCTATGTTACCACTGTCACTGACGCTAGAGAGACAGTTCTACCTATAACATTTAAAGGCAAAGCTATATTGACAACTATAGTTGATCCTACAACAAATGTAATAACAGCAACTGAGTATGTTACAGAAACGGTTGTCACAACACCCACCGTCCTGGCTCCACAACCTCAGTTTAACTCCCTCCTTCTGCCTTTACTTCTTCAGCAACAACAGCAACAACAACAAGCTTTATCGTTACAAACCGCCAATCCATTACTTGGGCTTGTTCAAGCAGATCTTGGATCAAATAATTTAGTGCCTAATAATAACCTAAACAATGATATTTACAGTAACAGTCCTAAGCCTAATATATTATCAGATTTGAATAGTAATGAAGATTTCGCTGAAGATGTTGCCGATAGCGAAGAAGATTCACTCCCTCCTCCACCACCTCCTTCGCGTACAAGAAATAGACCGAAACTCGCTAAACCAGCTCCACCTAAACATACTAGCGTGGTCACAATATACGTATCGGGTAGACATCCTGGTGAATTTAGCACAGTTTTATCTACTGTCGTAACTGATGATACGCAAATTGTGAGAAAACGTGAAGCAATATATTATGAAGACATAAAAATATTGCCTTCGATCCTACCAACAATTGACGAACTTTTTGGTTCCCAAGCCGATAACGTTTTGGAAAATTCGGTGACGTTTGATGCGAATAAATACTTATCAAGTCCGAACGGCGAATCGCAGGTCGAGACTCAAAGCTTAGAGAGTATAGTAGGTAGTTTAAATGACCATATAAGATACGATGCACCACCAACATATATGGTGAAATTGGAAAGGCCGTCAGCTATCAGAAAAAATGAATTAAGCTCAGTCGACGACGTCTCATGAAACCCGAACAACTCTTTAGGTGTATAGAGTAAAGTAATGAATTAGTTATTTATTTACATTGTATTATAGTAAGTTAAATACGAATAGTGCCTTATAGATTTAGCGAATCTAGTAATAAGAATAAAATACTCTTTTGTACTCGACTCGATGTTAATACCTTTTAAGATCACCAAAAATGTGTTTCTTATGTTACCAGACTTGAATTGTATATTAATGAAATTTTTTTTGTAGGTAACTAATTGTCTTTTCACTGCCTAAGAGTTTCATGTAAACTTATATGTATATTATGAACTTAATTATAGTTATCGTGTGTAATACTCGTATTTCTCTTGCTTACAAATGTAAATTGCGGATTACGACTTAAACTGTTAAATAATAAAATATAACAAATACGAAATTGTTTTATTTACTTCCATCCATCCATCAGCCTTTAGTTGTCCACTGCTGGACATAGGTCTCCCCTAGTTGGTAATGTAAAAGTTTGTTTGTAAAAATTTGGATGTTCAGATATTTGGATTTGTTACTTAATCACGCAACAACGGCTGAACCTATTTGGGTAAAATTTGTGCTATGGCTAAACCGAACAACGGGCGGAGCCGCAGGCGAAAGCTAGCAACTAATAAAAGTGACTCTGACTTTAACGGTGAATACAAACTTAAAACAACTTCAAATTGCTGACTCGACGACTTCTTGATGAAACAAGACTTTACCAAGGTCCAAACTATGGATGGTTCCAACCTCATTTCCCGCGTTTTTCTACTGGAGGTGAGTTCGACAAATTCTTATTTGTAGCAACAGAAATAATGACAGATGCTTTTGATAAACCCGTTAACAAAGATTTATACAAAAGAATTCATAAATATTGTATCAAATATTAGCTAAAAATTTTTGACATGTCATTAAAAAAATTAAATATGTAAATTCAAAAGCATCTGTTTAATGCACTTATTGTTAGTACTAAAGTTCGTAGAAAGCTTGCACATAGAAAAATATGTAAATAGAATAAAGAAGTCCAGAAACAGATAAACTTCAAATTTCGAGATAAAATGGTTTGTTAGACTAGTTATTTGATTTATCTATAACATGTATCTATATTATGGTCCAAAACATAAGTACAATATAAATTGTCTATGACTATTTTTACTCTGTGACTTGCACTGCATTGTGATCATTGATATAATGTTACTACATGAGTTTAAAATCAAATATCATCAATGAAATTTATAAATTATGGAACTCGTCTCGTTTATCTGCGTCTGTAATACACATAGTTGGTATTTGTAAAATTATCTTTACGAGTATTCACAGGACAGATAATTAGTAAATTTTTGTTAGACTTTATAATTGCTTAAACTTAAAAAATGCTTTAATTAAAAAAAAACATTTAAAAAAGTTTTTAAAATATTCTTCTACTTTTTATCTGTCTTAAGTTATAACCCGTAATTTGATTGCACTAACATTTGCACAAAATATTTTTAATTATTGTAGAAATTGCTTTAATATTCTAGTTAGTGATGATGTAAGCAACGCAGAGGTAAGTTCAATTATTTATAACTTATTTATAAAATATGAATAAAATATTATTTTAACATAAAAATTGTCGTAAAAAGTAGTTTAAAATTAATGCGAAGCTATAGCCAAAGCTGTAAAGGTTGATAAAAATACACATATGACGTTTTAAATAGTTGTTGTTTGAATGTAAGTGAATTTTATTGAGCAGTTATCCCATATAAATATGTTCAATATTATTATTTTGCTATATAAATGTTAATAGGTTTTTGACAAGATACAAAGAATAAATAGTAATACATTTTGATACCTTTTCAGCTTTTAATACAAATGCAATTGTATATGACAATACACCGTGGAGACCTGGGAGAGACGTTGAGGATCAAGTGCCTTCTGAAGAAGATGAGAGGAAACTAAAAAACCTCGCTACTAGAATAATGTCAAATGGCGTAGAAGTTTTGGTAAAAGACAAAAGTGGTAATGGAAAACAAGAACAGGTATGAATGTTTCGTACAGGTCAATAATTAAAGTAACCTGTGATAATTATTCAATTAAACTTCTTTTTATCTGAATCGACTTTAAAAATGTCTTTAATAGTCACGCGCACTTTATGTAATCTATTTTATCATTAGTGTTCTTTGCTATTTCACACCACTTCTTCTTCATCATCTTTTGTTTCATGCACATCTATGCTTTTATTTTCTCAGCGAAAACTTAAGTTAATGCACATAACTTCAATGAAACCATCGCACTATCACGTGAGCTCGCCATCACCGCCTAAAAAATCATTGCTATCATCTGCCGTCGCAACTGTTGTGAATCATCATCAAATGAGTGCCATGTTTCCGTTACAAAATCTAATGAGACACAATTACATAATCAAGACATGTATGACAACATTCACATATTTGACAACAGTAGTACAAAATAAACGGAGCGCGATTTCAACATTCGAAACTATTGTGTCTGTAGTAACAACAGAATCGTTGACGAATCTGTACGCTACTGATGTTATACCAGATTTGAAACCAACGAAAGTAAGATCTTATAATATTTGGAACCCCTGTACTACCACTATACCCTGGGTTTCAGAACTTGGATTCTACACTATTGGTAAAAATGTTCCCCAAACACCACACCCACACGCCTACTAGCCTAAACTAAATAACATTAATGGCACGTCTTTTCCATTCTATTCTAAATAAAACATCAACATAATAATAATCTTTAACTATGTTACTACAATATTAATTTTAGTATTATGCCCTTAATAGTAACAATTAATAAATTTAGTTTTATGCCTTAGTATCAGCAACCAATAAGAGTTTGTAATATTCGAATTTAGAAGTTGTACTCTACTTTTTTAATTTTCAGACTAAATTTATGGAAGTTAAAACCATACAACCATCTGCTCATAGCAACATCTTTGCTAGCAGTATACCAAAAATTGACAAAAGGATTGATAGTCACGAAGAGGATACTTTTGACATTATACAGCCATCTGAAGTGAGCCATGTGCCATGTACTACAACGTCTTGTTCCTGTAGTCATACAAAAACAGAAGGCTTACATGCTCAGTATACAAAAGACTCATCATTCGCTGCTAGTGACAAATACAATATGAAAAGCACTAAATATGGCACAGCTAAAGTAGATGTTAAATCAACTAATAAGGAATCGATGAGCATGAAAACACAGTATCATCCGTATGATTACGAAAATATATCGCATGTAGCTCCAACAGACAAAGTAGTGGAAAAGTATACAGAAGTTATAAATGATTATTCTGACGAAAAAGAGGGTAATTCGTTGCAACAAAGTGAATTGTTGACAAATGAACAGGCTCCCCTACCGTTAAAAAATAATAAGATAGTTAATAAGGTTATAGATAAAAACAAACCAGAAAAAGTGCAAAAACCTAACAAAAACAAACTGGTAGTGGCTGAATTGCTAAAATTAGGGTCATTAGGCATAAAAGGACTCTCGCAATTAGCGCCTGTTATCGAAAAAATGACTGGTGGTTTTATAAAAAGGCCCGATACGGCGAAAACGACGACTACGACACTAAAGCCTGAAATTAATTTGACACCTTATAACATGAACAAAAGGGTAGATAGTGATGTAGAGGTGAAACAAAATAACTTTCCAATTTACATACCTGTCGATGAGTTAGAAACATCTGAATCTCAAATCGCTTTTACAAATGCAACTTTACATCAAAATATTGCATGGGCTGCTGAATATAAGCAACCGAAAGCTCATATTGTAATACCCAAAATTACCCATGAAAGTCCTCTTGTGAATGGTGGTATACCAATCAGTCCCGGCGAAATTATAACAGCCAATTCCGATGTTATTGTTGGAAAACCAGCAGTTGGAGGCCCACTAACATTAGCAGCTAGCGGAATAAAGTTGCAAAATCCTGTAAATCCACCTCCAATTGATAGCTTTATGGCAAATGATGAGCAGTATATTGTAAGAGAAAAACCTCCACGAACTAGCTCGTCTGTACTAGTAGATCTAAAAGTTGATGATTCATTTGACTTAAGACCCCCTGATTTACCTAAAATCAAACCGAAACCAATTAGAATTTTTTCTAGACCAGGAATATTTGGTCATCAAAATTCTGCAGTAGACAATAAAATTCCTGCTCACATATCTACAATAATCCATTCCACAAATGATAACTTAATGAAAACAGAAAAATTCAAAAATACTAATATAGGAAATCATGGCCGGCCATTATTTTTAGATTATATACCTTCTTTAGCTAAACCTGCAAACCATTTGCCAATTGAACATCATGTTGACTTTCGTCCACCGAAAATAGAAGATTCAAGTAGCGAAGAAATAGCGGATAATAGTCCCAGTTCTTCAGAAGTGATTGATACGAGACTACGGACTGATGGAGAATATATATTATCTACTAACCCGGAATCGACAAACAAGCCGTTTTTGGTGGAAATCCAACCATCAAGGGTTGCAAATGTATTGATACCTCATGGAAGTTCTACGGCTCTTGTTTTTGCTGGATCATCAGAACCTCACAAAACTGGCGATTATGTTGATGATCCATTACCTTATCCGGAACCTGGATATTTTGGAAGCTTTAGTATAGATGCACCACAGATGACAAATGTCCATAACGTAGCACCAAACACAAAGAATAATGTTGCAGTGAAACCTAAAATTCAATCTTCCACTGATAAATATAATATGGCACCACTTTACAAAGAACCATCATTGAGAGGTGATTTAAAAATAAAGTGGAATGGCAATAAAAGACCGTATGATATCAGTAAAATTCCTCCTCCCACCAGTAATCAAGAAACTCATATACAAGTTGGGCCACAGATAGCTTTATACAATCCTGATGTTTTTAAAGGGGATTTTGATAAATACAATGACGGCCTTAGTAAAACTAATTTCGCAGGTAAGCCAAAGAACGTAAAAGAAATCATTGATAAAGAATATGAGAATTATTTAGCAGTACCGCCTCCTCCACCACCAAAGATGCATTTTAGTCAAGACAACCATTATGATAAAAATAAGCCATATAGTCAACGACCAATAATTCACACCAAGCCAGTTCAGGATATGAAAGTGTTTTTAAATGTTCAACATCCAATTTCAAGTACAGTAAACAAAGAACAGTTACCACCAAAAATTACTTCAGAAATTTATTTTGCCTCGCAAATGCCAAACAGCAAGCCAACTACTACTTATACAGTTCAAATGCCACAATCACCTTCATCATTAACCATTCTCAATAATAACAAACCCATACAAAGTCATACATATATCCCAACAGATAATAATAACAACTATGGACAGTATCAGAATTCATTTTCCGTAGTCGCGTCTCCAAGTTTTGGCAATACAACTAAATACAATTTAAAAGACAGTGAAAGTTCATATTCTATTACATTAAATACTGCTACTAACGTAGCAAATAAAGGTGAACATGTTCAAGTAATTGGCTCTAGTGTAGCAGTACCCATAGCAACTGCAACGCAAAACGGAGAAATCAATGCTAATATTCCGATAGGGACAAATTTTGCTATTAAGGTGGAAGATGACCCAGAGAAGTATGAAAAATTCAATATAGTGGGAACGAGAAACCCGTCAATTGTATTTGATGAACATGCTCATATTCCATTTAAAGTTGAAAATAATGAATGGAATAAGACAGTAAACACGAACAATATTTCAGAGTTTAAATATAAAAATGAGAGTCCAAGTACAGAATATACTCCAAATAAACTAGAAAATAATGTTATTACACCCAAACCGTTGACGCTACCCTCTTTAAATAGTCATGCGAATTTCCCCATGATAAATGATCATGCATTTGACGTTAATAAACTTACTGTCAAACCAGTAACAGAATACGTAAATGATATAAAAATAAGTGATCAAAGGAGACCAGCAAAGCTTATACCAAATATTTCAACTAATTCCCATGGCTGGTATTCAAGCGTTCTAAATGAAAATAATTTAAAAAATATAAATAATATTAAGGTAGAAGCAACAACTAGGAGAGTAATTCCATTGACCTATGATTATAAAAAAGAAACTATTCCAGAATTTGGAGAGAAAATTAATAATGCTGGCAAACCTCCAGCAGAATTTTGGGAAAAAACAGTGCTGCCAATTATTAATAACTTTAATATTGGAAAGCCATTTTCGAAAACAAAGGAAACAGATACAATTGTTTCAAATGTATCACCCAATTACAGTGCTCGACCTAATTATATTAATTTCGATGTGGAGCAACTTGCATATGACATACCAATTAGAGATAATAGTGATGAAACTACAACAACTAAGCCAATTAAATCCAAAAACGACAATTTAAAACCAGTTTATGAAAATTCTGAAGAAATTTATGATGGAAGTGAAGAAATTGAGAATGAAGGTGAAATTGACGGTGAAGTCAGTTCAGAATCAATGAAAATTCCTATTGTAAGTACGTCGATAGACAAGGGAACTACTTCCAAATCACCTGATAACCATCATCTATTCAAAGAAGAACCATTAACTTTACCAAAGGAATCCTTTTCCGACCAAAATCTCAGTAAACAGTCTTTTAATTCTGGTACACAAACTGAAAAACCTTTTAGTTCTCACAACAAAACAACTTTCCAGTCGAATTCAATACGGCCTATTTATAATGATAATTCTTATGTAAAGCCAAGACCATTT
Source organism: Tiana niger (assembly GCA_018249895.1). Taxonomy (NCBI): domain Eukaryota; kingdom Metazoa; phylum Arthropoda; class Insecta; order Lepidoptera; family Hesperiidae; genus Tiana; species Tiana niger. The sequence goes on from DWNH01000096.1 coordinate 16,170, forward strand.
GCGATAAATACTTTGCCATTAGACCACCAACTACAACAACCTCATTGGCAAATAAATCAAATGATGGAAAATTCAACAAATGCATCGTACGAAGAAAGCTTAGACTTAAATCTAGGTGAAGAGATTAAGCCGTTAATCAGTTCAAAATTTTCGGATGTACCAAAGTTTCCTACGCGAGTATCTGACTTTGAAGACAAATATCAAGTACCTCCAAGAAATGTCATCCCAGTTTATACAAACAACACTCGCGTAGCTAATGAATCCAATATAATAACATCTACTGTGCATATTCAAGATAAAAAGCCCCTATTACTTGAGATCCCTGAAAAATCCACTCTCCCGTCATTCACTATTACTGCTAATTCTGAGTCAAACATTTCATCAATTGATATAATTGACTTGTCACCTCCACCACCAACCCTTGACTATAATTTCAAGCCATCAACAAATGATGAAATGATTATGGGTATGAGTCCCCCTCCGCCCAAGACTCCTTCAATCATCCGTCTACCTCCAAGAATTCAACAAACCCCAAGACCCCTTTTACCTATCCGTACTCCTCCTCCATATAGAACATTACCCCCTAGAACCCTACCACCCAGGTTAACGACACAGCGCCCTGTGAGAAAACCTGTCATAAAAGATGAAGTTTCGACGTACAGACCTACTTATGACATAATAAATAAAATAAAACGACCAAGTTTTAACCGCGACCAACCATCGTCACAACTGCTACCACCTCCTGTTGAAATTGTATCGAAGGTTATGAGTCCTTTTAATGATATTGCAATACCAACAACAACTTCGGTTCCAAATGTTGTTTTTCCAACTCTTATTTCATCAGGATGGGTTACTTCGTCAGGCTTTGACTTTTCTTCAAGTTTTAATTTTGGGCCTACATCTGTATACTCACACGAAGATTCTGAACCATCAAAAATACGAGATTCATTAGAAACTATCTATCCTGAATCATCTTTAGAAAATTCCTATAGTAATTCTGACGGGTCTTCAACTACGAGTGTTAAAGAAAATTCCACAATTAAACCGTTAGAAAAAGATCAACCTAAATTAAATAATGACCAAACAGCTGAAATACCCAGCAAGAACAGAATTCCTTCAGAACAAGTTGAGAATGATTCTGAACAGGATGAATCAAGTCACGAAGAAACCACTACAGATAGAATTAAGGTTATTCCACTGAATAACAAAAATAGAACGCGTAAACCATATCCGATCCGAAACGATGAAAAGAAAACAAATATAAATAAGTTCAAATTACCTGCTAAGCCAACACCGATAATAAAACCTACTAGAACACTGTCCCGTCCAGACATACCTTCAAGGTTAGCATCTATCAAGAAAATAATTAGACCAGTACCATCAAAATCACATATAATAAACCCAACAAATATAATCGAGAGTTCCGAATCACCAATTGAGGAAGAATTTATCAAACCAACCGAGGTATTGAAAGATAATGATATTCCAACCATTTTGCGTCCTGAATTGCCTTCTGTCGTAGAAAAGACGGTAACTTCAACTTTAACTATAAATGTAGTTAAAACAAGTCCTGTTGTGCAGCCCATACATCATTTTGGAAATGAAGTCAAAATTTCTGATGATATTCAACCCACTAAAACTGAGTTTAAGACAACTGTCGTTACATTAACAAAGACGCTTTCTGAACCACCAAAGACAATATCAAGCATTGGTTACGTTAATTTAACCCATACATTAACAGTTACGCTCACAGAGACCAGCTTAGTAAGCCAATCAGAAGGAGCAATTACGCAAACATTAGTCTTAACAAATACTCAAACATCTACAGTAGTTGATGTAGTGACTGAAATATATACTCAAGTACAGCCTACAACAATAGTGGAAACTGTAACGAAACATATACCCATCCCTCAAGTTGCACCTACTCCTGTCCAGGAAGAGACTACGAAAACGATAGCTCCTCTTGATGATATTTCTATGTCATCGGAGGAAACTGATAACTTTATAATCAAGGACACAGAGACAACAGAAAATATACAAAAAATCGAAACTGACGGCGATAGTGACAATGATACTTTCTTCGTGGTCATGAATAAATCACAAAATGGTGGTAAATCTCCTCCAATAAGTACGGACATTGAAACAGGAGAATATGATGGCGTGACAAGAAATGAACAAGTTAATAGCAACGGAGTATCACAAGTACTTTTTGGTGAAATTTTATTAGCTGGTACACCATATCTGGAGACAACCAACGTGGTCAATCCTACAGGTAAGAATTTAAAATGCTACTTATGTAATATTATAATTTGGCTTGTTTAAGCATTTAATTTGAAACTTGACGTTCAAGGTGTAGGTTATGGCAAAGAGTGTCAACCAGATTGCAAGGCGTCAAGAAACGAGCGTTGTCAACGAATCGATGGAATAATGAAGTGTGTATGTCGACCTGGTTTTGCAAGAATGTTCCCAGATAGGCCTTGTAAACGTAAGTTTGTTATATAATATTGGCATACTTTTTCTAAGAAGTACAACCGCCAAACTTATTTCTATCGTTAAGCAATTTATCGTGTTTCGATGGAAAGGTGTGGTTGTCAAGTTCACTAAATACGAGGTGACCATATTTGTCCTTGGAAGTAGCAACACATGTATTTGCGATCTCAGATAAGACTAAGGTACTGCCTGAACGGCAGTGACTACTGAACACCAGGTGGCCTGCATTCTCGTTTGCTACTTTTATTCAGTAAAAATAAATTACGACAAAAATTTATTACACAATATTATCAAGGAATTTATGTCAGATGATACTGCTCCAAATACTTATGTTAAAACAATAATCATGTATTGACGGCTTCTTTTGCAGCTACATACACATACTCAGTGAAACTCGCTCTTGGATCGCAAGGAAATGAACCTTTACAATTCCATAAAAACTTATCAGATAATTCAAGCAAGGAATACCACGCTTTAGCAGTGGCTACCCATGAAGGCATTAATAGGATGGTTATGCAGTCAGATCTTAGAGATGTCTACCATGGAGTACATATCACTGGCTTCCATCCAGTCGAGATGAAGGCAAGCAATGGAGAGGTATACCAAGGGGTATTGAATGATTTCTACGTACAGGTTAGTATAGTAACTACACGTTTAGTCGTTGAAAATAAAGAAATTTAAACGTATTAATGTTCTTCTTCATAGCTCTCTGATAACGCACATGAGAGCCGTCTGAAGGAAGTCATAGAGAAATACTTGAGGAACAACAACTTCAGCCTAGGAGGCACGGATGTGCACGCGGCTGGTGAATTAGTTGAAAAGTTGGATGTTAGCGGTAAGTATTATAAAAGAACAAATCTTCCATGTATATTTAAATTATGGAATCCTCTTAAGGCGTTTCTATCATATGACATGGGTTTCTACAAAAAAAGCGATAAAATAGTTCTCATTCAAAACCGGCAACTCAATCCAATGGCATATCTGTTTGTTTGTTAAGTTTTAGTTATAAAATAAAAACTGTACTTAATAGTAAACCTCCTTTTCAACCGGCTAAATCGTCACTCAAACATCCGTTCAGTCTCCATCTGTTATTAAGTACATCAAACAGTAATGTTAATTTTGCGACAATTGCTCACATTGCAGATTTTGACGAATGCACAAGTGGTCAATTCCACGACTGTTCGGAACATGCTCAGTGCTTCAATCTACGCGGGACCTACACTTGCAGCTGCTTGGAAGGCTTTGCAGACCTTAGCGTCAACTCCTTATATCCCGGCAGAATCTGTTCTGGTACGGTGATTTTTAATAATCTGTTTATTTATAAAATAAATCATTATAATTAGTGAGGTATGCTATACATACCCTCTATAACCACATAACCTCCGTCGGCCCCGTGGCGGAAGGGAGAGCGCGGGATGAGTAGTCCCGAGTTTTCATGACCTAAAAAAAAATAAGCCAAGGTTTTTGCTAACCATGTGTAGGAAACCAAAATGGCAACATGAGGGGTTAGTTAAATGTAATGGCAACAAAAAATCTAGTGACACTGGTAAAATCAAAGCTGTCATATGTCATAAATGAATAATATGTCTAAAATGTCATCTCAAAACAATTCAAAAACCGAAAATCTTTTTTTTTTTTCAAATATCGAAAACTAGCCTAATTCGGTGCTCTTAAGTTAAGTAAGTGCCACAATAACTTACGGGATCAATCAAGGAAGAACTGAAGGAAGATAAATCAAGCCATAACAAAATAATATAGTGTATAAACTTATCTTTATTTTAGAACAAAGGTCACTTTCTC
>DWNH01000097.1:0-20451 GCA_018249895.1 Tiana niger
TTTTTTATTTATAAGGACTGAAAAACAGACACACGTGCCCCGGGTTGATATTGACTGGCCTCGTGGTCTAGTGGTTAGCGAAACCCGTGGTCTAGTGGTTCGATCCCCACTTTGAACAAATGTTTGTGTGATTAACATTAATATTTGTTCTGTGTCTGGGTGTAAAATAAAAAAAAAATATTTATTTAAGTATGTATTTATAAAGAAAATATTTAAGTATGTTTATCAGTTGTCTGGTTACCATAGCACAGGCCTAGTTGCCTAGTTTGTGATCAGATGACCGTGTGTGAGTTGTCCCGAGATATTTAATTTTTCGGAGGTATTACTGCATATTTATACGTCTCGGTCGCATCTAAGGGTGAATGTTCCATATCAAGCTATAACGCGTCATTGCAAGACTAGCGAAGGCGTGGTTTCAGATATAATCATGTCATGAGACATCTCAGTTATAGTACATATGAAGATTTGCAGATTCGTGTTGACGTTTATAGCAACTAATAGCGTATGAACAGTTCAGCCCGAAGGCTTATGCAAGCGAGCGTTGTTAATTCTGTAATCGGGTTCTGTGGCAGTAGATAGCTCAGTCTCACCTGAGGGTGAGTGCTCAATATCAATTTATAACGCATCATTGCAAGACTGGCGAAACCATCGTTTCAGATATAAACAGGTTATTTGTATGTTTATACAGCCCGACCCGGCTTCGCGCGGCTATAATAATGAAGAAAATGAGACCAAATGTCCTCTTTACACGACTATGTTAATAAATAAAATAAAATGTTAATTAAATCCTTTTTTATCTTCAATCTACCTAATTGGCTCGATGGGTATCAACACTATTTATGTTAGGTGAAAATATGTTTTAAAGATTCTCTACCCAGAATCTCTCTGTATTACATTTTTTCTAAACATACTTATGTTTAAATTTAGAATTTTTATTTTTCAGCCCGACTTTTCAAATACTTGCATACAAACCTTGTCCTGACAAATACAACAAAAAAAGAATTAGCCATAGGCATAGCCGCTTTGAAGTGACGCGCGGACAAACATTTGTGGAAATTGATTTTTATTTATATAGATTAAGATGATTTATGACGACAGAATATGAATTAAGTTATTTCAAAATCGCGACTGTAAACTCATCATAGCGGATTATCTAGTAACCTTGATAGAGTTAATATACAAAGTAATTTTTATCATTGAAGGTTTTCTAGCCAGCGAATTGATTACCCGTTGATTTAACCATCCAATCGCAGCCAACCAGCGCGCAGTCGCATAGTGAGGATGTGTTTGTTTCTTCTCACAAGAGAGGTTTTGGCTCTAACTAACCACCTGATTTATTGTGAAGTGACGGACTTTACCGAATATTTTATACAAAAAGCCTGCAGTACCAGGATTCTAACCTTCACGCACCCCAGCGAGGTGGAGTTCAATATTCCTAATCACTAGGATATCACTGCGTAATTCCTAAATTTATTGAAAAATATCTTTAATTACAATTTATGATGCTGTAATCTGACTTTTTCGAGCATTAAACAATGCGGACATAGTGTAGGACGATATAAAGCTAATACAAAGTTACCTTTTTTCACTGAGATGCACGATTTTAATGTTTGAAACAAAGCAATATTATTAAAAAGCGTAGTGGTTAACTGGAAACAAAGAAGCGCCCTTCATACGACAGAAATTCGTTATTCCATTTTCGTGCCTTTGTACGTACCATGTAAGTTAATCAAGACTGCGTAAATATTTGTGAAAAGCAGTGTCCGGTTTAGAACCGGGCGGTAAGTACCGCAGATTTACTTTTCACAACGTACCTCCTCACTCCTCTGTACGGTTAACATATATGCATAGTCTAACAGCTTGGTTAAGGCAAAGTTTTAATTTGACCGTTTTCATTAAATGAGTAATGTCGAAGGAATTAATGAGGATTTTGCATTTGTTATTTGCACACTAACCATTTTTAATTTATGTAATGCAACAAGTAAAATGAAACTGACCCAAATTAAGGCCCCAAATTAATAGTATACGGTTTTAGTATCACATATTAGCGATATTAATAATAAATTAAGCCTGTGCTATTAGGCTTAGTTCGCCATAAAATTGTGTTCTGGATTTAATGAGAATATCGTGTAATATATGCATGATGACGTGTTAACCAATGGTTAACCCTTTTGATTGGATGTGTTTTTTTTTTATTGAATAAAAGTAGCAAACGAGCGTGCAGGCCACCTGGCGTTAAGTGGTCACTGCAACCTTTGGAAATCCAGTTGCAACTTCAGGTAGTAACTTAGTCCTACCTGATGGTCGCCTCGTATTTAGTGAACTCCGGCATCCACACACTCTTTCCGAAACACAATAAAGTGCTTCACGGTAGATTCGGGTGTGGTGGTGGTACTTCCCCGGGCGGCAGCCTACCACTCAGGCAGAGCCAGTAGCTTTACTTAAGATCGTAAACAGATGCGTTACTACTCCTAAAGGTTAATATGGTCATCTCGTAGTTAGTATGCTCCGGCAATTATTATTATTATATTTAATGTATTCTTTAGTATTTTTATTATACAAGACAAATAACTAACTTCCGGTTTATTTATTGCTATCTATTTTTTTATTCCGTTCTATAGTTATATATATTTTATGTGGTACCAGCCTTAAGTCAAATCGTTTCATTAAAATAGCATTGACGAAAATAGCACAATATACGTAAAAAATATTTGTATAATTTTTGTATAATTTAAATTTGTATAATCTAATGAATTTTTCTTTCTCGATTTTGCAGTCGGTTAAAAAAATCTGAAATATTAGTCAGTGATGCCAGTGCCTTTGGTGCTCAATACGTATAAAAATGTCGGCGAGAGCTATCTCGTGAATAGCAGTCATGAAGGCATTCAGCGTCTATCAAGTTAGACTTATCGAGTGATCATAAATTTTGGACTTATTGAGTGAACATAACTTGAGGGAAGAAAAAAGGTCTGTGAAATGTAGGTGATAATAGAATATCACGATGTTTGAATAGTTATAATCAAATTACATTAAAGACTCCACTATATTTTTTTGCATTAATAATAAATTGTGTGAGCAGTGGACGGCGAAGTGATAATGACACACGCGATTAGCCGTCACGTGTGCTCACTATCATGCTAAATCTAACGTACATAACAGTTATGGAATTATCTCTGATTTTAAGAAAAGTTCAAGAGTTTTTTTTTTCAAGAGACTGGCTTTTGTCTTCCTTACAACCATAGCCAAAAGTGCAAGCAGTCGGCGGTGGATTGACAGTGACGCGTACAAGTAGCCGTTGCGTGTGCTCACTGTCAAGCTAAAGTTGCGCTGCTAGTTATGTAATTATAACTGATTTTAAAAGAGTCCCGAGTGTTTCTTTCCGCCGGCTTTTTCTCCCGGTCAACAATAGCCAAAAGAGCGGCTAAAACCGATGAACTTTTTAATTTTTTGACTTTCATTAAGTATATTCATTTCATCGTTCATTTCAGCCAAATTAAAAATTAAATCCAATTAACCTGTTACTGTGTTTGGCTTTAATTAAATTCAATTAACAGTTCAATTTAAAAATTGAAAAAATATAAATTTAATGAACATTACACCTATATTTTTCATTTATTGTTTTAAGAACCTTATCGTCATTTTTATTCCCAAAACTGAGAAAATTATTCAATTACGTTTATTTATTGTATAACGTTCGTTTAATGTGTGTAAACGCCATATAACGGATTAAAATTTTGAAACTGGATTGTTTCAGCTTCTCGAAAAACAATCTAAAAGAAATCATATTTTTATGAAATAATCAAGTGATTACTTCGCGAAAGTGTAGATATAAATATTACTAAGGTACTTTGCTCAATTTGGTGGAATATTTATAAAAAGAGGTAAAGGTTAAGGAGCTTGGCAACCAGCCTAAAATAACAGGAGATTGGATGTCTTACCGCGGCTTATGTTCAAAGCAATTTCAAAACTGTAAAGAATGGTAATTGATACTTACGCGGTCGCGAGTTAGAGAGTAGCTGCTTTTATTGCTAGCCTAATTTTTAAATATACTGTGATTTAGAATTATGTTAGTTAAGCATTAATTCTAATATAGTAATTTCTTACGGGCAGAACATTATAAGTTTTATTGTATCAACCTATTAAATACAGTCAGTAACTTATTATTGTATTAAATGTAACCGAGCTTTACTTCTCTTCATATTCAATATTTTGTAGATGATAGGCGGCCGCCCGTGTAAGTACCATCGCCACGCCTAAGTTTACCGTAAAGCAGTTTATTGTGTTGTGGAAGGAGGTTGCTGGAGTTCACTAATTACGAGGCGACCATCTTTTTCCTGAGAAATAGCAACGTATACTTTTGTGATCTCGGGTAGGAAGTAAGGTACTGCTTGAAGTTGCAAGTGGTTGTCCAGGGGTTGTAGTGACCACTTAATATCAGATGGCCTGCATACTCGTTTGAGACTTTTATTCAATAAAAAAAACATAAACACACTGGTTACAATTTTCCACGACAATATTGAAAATATAATAAATCAGAACTTGACGATTAATCTATAACGTGGGTTGGATAGAAAATTGGCTGAATTTCAAAAAAATCATATCGTTAACGAAATATGTTAAACTTTTAAGGAGGACTGAAGGGAAGGTTTAACCTTAAGAAGCTTGGCATCCAGCCTAAAACAACAAAAGATTTGAAATCTCTCGCCGCTTCTTTACTTTAAAGGAATTTTAGACATTTTCGTGGAACGACTTTTTTTATTTAAAATAATAAAATTGTTGTAAGAATATAATTTTTGTATATGTATAATTTAGGTGGGTATTTTTGATTTGGAAGAGTTGATTACACGAACGTTGGGCCATAATAGCGATCACAACTAATTGCTATTAGTTTGAAAAGTATAAATCTACTTCTACTTAATTATATTAATCCCTATTTTATTTTAATGATATTTCAATTGTGGAACTTTCATGATTGATCATGATATTTTTGTTGTTTGTCCTGTAGAAGTTCTGTTGTGTAACTTCTTATGTAACTATTTATGTATTTATGACATATGTTAACAGCACTATACTCTACATTGTAGACCGAGGTCAGTAATTTCTTAATCACAATAAGGTTCCTATCATCGATCAGGATTATTATAAACTTAATACAATTATCATTATTTATTTCCTCTTCGAAATAGATGAGATATATGAGTGTTGCGATGTAAATCAAATCAATATAAGGTCACATATACGGTCCAAACTTTAAAAAGTAATCGTTGAGCATACAAAATTCAGGAGTTTCATTGCTCACCTCCGGGCCGTATCGTTAAATCATCAATTTATATGGAACGACCGCTTCAGTGTACACTTATGAGCAAAAAAATAATAATTGCGTAGGACAACAACGCACGGAGTAACGATGTGCTGAAGTACAAAATAATAATAAAAAAACCTTTTTCAAATATGTTAAAAGTGAGTTTAAGCGTTTGTGTAAAACAATAACACAACATCATTCATGATAGACTATAGAAATCAGTACTGTTAACATTACACCAACCACCCATCTACAGTTTCCGGAAGTGGGTTAATTAGCGTAAACAACGTCACAAAGGCTTACGTGAAACGGAAACATCGGTAGCGTGGCGAAAATCCTGATCGTATTATATTAAAAACAAGAAAAGCTTTATTTGATATTGCCGTATGATTTCTCTATTTCGAAATTCTTAGACTAATTTATTTTGTTTTTGAAGTAACAAAAGGCATAGATAGGAATAGATTTTATCTTATGATCTTAATATATTAAAATATTCTTTACTTAGATAGTCCATAGAATGCAACTTGAAGGGTTTAAGACAAATTTTCAAAGTAGTAAGGATTCAAGGTAATAAGGATCTGTTAAATGTTTGTATATTCACTCAAAACTCAAATGCTTAATAGATCAAGCACTAAATATTTTGAAAGTGCTTTCATTAATATGTTAAGTTACGTGCTTCATCATTATAACTTATCGGTTTCCAAATTGGCGGCTAGATGGCGTTGTTAGGTTCGCTGCATCACGCTTATAATATTTTTAAGATAGAATAACGACGTGCCCTTGACGTGTCTTTGAGTTCCTGAGTGATATGGAATATAGCCTAAACTCTTCTCACCCGAGACCTGTACCCAGCAGTGGGTAATGATGAATAGTTAGTTGACAATTCAATAAAATATTGAGCGTTACTCAAACCACTCTATATGCACCTTGAGAAGAGCACCCAATATTGCATCCCAAAAAGAGCAGGGCCTAAACCGTATTCAATATAACGTTCAATATAACGAAGTGCCCGTAGACTTCATTTGTCATTTCAACATTGGAGGAAACTCTGCTTATAGTTTTTTGCACAATGATTTCTGTCACAAAACAGCCGCAGAACAGTGAAGTATGCAGATACCTTTAAGATGTTGTAAAGAGAGCATCACGTTTCGAAGTTCGAACAGTAATTATCATTTTCAAATTTAATCTCGATGAAAAATTAACAAGCCGTAACTTTTACCATACCTTTAAGAGTTCTTCGACACTTTCTCCTTCTTAATGAGCTTTGTGATAATGATGATCCCAATGCGACTATCAGACAATATAAGATGAGAGGAAGTTTATTTCAATTACCTCGAAACTTTAGCAGCGTTATATTCAACCACAAAACTCGTCCGAGTTTGCCAAAGTATGATTAAATTTGAAGGAATTTAATATCAATTTTATGTACCTACTTCATTCCCATTCCATTACATCATCAACGGTATTCTTAATTTAATGAGTTTTACAAATTTAATCATGTTCTATATTAAAATCGTTGAAAGAAGCCTAGTTTTAACAAATTTCTTAGACGGATTTACGGAATTTCATTCATGTTAGTTGTCGTCTATTGGTTGAAATTCGACCGTCATTTCATTAAAGCTGTATTTCACTAATGCATAAGGATAAGAGATCTATTATATTATTAATATTCAGTTTTTTATATAAATTTCAGATCTTTGCTCTCCTTCTCGGTGATTTTCATCGGAATAACACTATTTTAAGCAAAAATGACCGATTTCAAAGTAAGAAATAATTTGTAACAAATATCAAAAATGTATATTGGTGTTTGTGCCGTTATAGTTTTTATAGCGTACACAAGGGACAGTAGTCAAAATAAATATCTGTCCACAATTGACAAATATAAATATGGATATATAAAAAAAAGGAAATAAGTACACACGTCGTACATGAGCCTCTCATTTTTTGAAGTCAGTAAAAAATACTTATATGTGCCAATAATCGTTGTGATCGATTAAACGGTCCGACTCTATAAAGCACAATAAAAAAAGTATATGACAAAATAGATCTAACCATCATCAATACAAGTAGACCTTACATCTTATTTATTGCATTGAATTCATTAAAGTGAACATCTTTACGATACGGAGGCTAATCTTTTATATTGTTGTACTGAGATATATGAGCAGATGCTGTAACATTTCTACACACTCAAGAAAGCGTAAATAAAACATACTCACAGCTATACGCTACTTCAAAATGAGAACGGTTGAAGTGCACATACAACCCAGCAGGGAAATAAACATTGCGTGTATTCGCTTTAAAATATAATTTCTATTTTCTTAATTCATGTAAGAACTGGAAATATTCGAGTTATAATTAAAAAATAATGAAGGAGCTCTACCTAGAGTTGAATTTAATCAACTTCTATGTCTTCCCGAATTACCATAAAATTTGGCAGTTGTATAAAACCGTGGGACGCATTTTCTGCTAATCAAATAGAAATATTAAGCATTGTCGTTCACGGAACATCAATTAAAATTATATATTAGGAGCAAAAGCGTCCTACGCTTTTACACTCAAATATCATATTTAATTCCGAACGGGGATTCTTTTGAAACTTGTACAGAGTAAACACTTATAATTATTTTTTTGCTTTTTAATGCAATACTATAAAATTTTATAATATAATTTATAATTTTAAGAGCTTTGTTTTTAAGAGCTTTTTGTTTTTTGCAGATGTGGGTTAGGGGCGCCATGGCACACTGCCCGTAACAGCTTTAACTAGATCGTAATTGCTATTTAACGATAACGTCTGATGGTTTGTCGTATCATTCGGCACATGGAAACGCAAATGTCACCGTTTACTTTCACAAATCCAGGTCACGACCGTGCCTAGTGTTACTTAGTTAATCGTGTTTGAAAAATAAATAGGCTTAGAAGCTTTTCTTAATTTATATCAGAGATATACTCGTATGTTTGTTTTTGTTACAAATGCTACGATGTACTACGTAAAATCGTGCGCGCTACCTCACTTAACACGTTAAATCTCAGCTGGTTTACTTTATTGCGCCATGGGGTTCACTGGTACCCTCAAATGGTTTTTTATTATGTTTACGGAACCCCACGGAAGATCCTTATAATAAACCTTTTGGGTGCACATCTTCAACTACTACATCAAATAAGTCAATTTCCAGAGAAAAGATTTTTTAAGAAAAATAATTTTTCTGTGATGGCGTTTAACGATTTAATATTCTGTAAATTGGAATGTGCCATGTCTTACCTACGTTTAAGTGCAAGCACCTAAGCACATCATTGTGTGCTACCTAACTTGTTTGTCATTTCACATAAAGTAGGGGCGTCATTGTGGCTCGCTGCGCTCGAATAGCTCAAGAGCTTCGCTCCAACTTCAAACTCACGTTTCGAATAACTCAATCGACGCGGCTTCATTGTGAATAAAGCAAGTTTTGAGAACTACTGCCCGACTGGCTCAGTCATCAGTTTAACTTTCAAACGTTCTGAATATTTATGCTCTGCATAAAATAAAATTGTAATCGTTTAAAATAGTTAATGAGTGTTTTCGGTTTTACGACGGATTTTGTTAGTTATTATATGTATGGATAAGAGCGGCTAAAGTGTTATAAAAATTACGAAAATTAAGATCTAAGTTGAAAGTTCACACTACTACTAGACATTCTTCATGATATTAGGGTAATGATTGTGGCTTGTTTTAACGGAGAAATGTATAACACTTCTCCTATTACGATAAGTGCAATGTATTAGCAGTTTATTTTTTAACATCAACGAAGTTGTAATAGCCTACTACGAGTATGTTTATGAGTTCCGCGTAAGATTGATATCGATACAGAACTTTTGGTATCGTATACATTTTTGTGCTCCGAAGACAGACCCATACCAGCAGTAAAAAAAAGAAATATATAAGAATTACAACCAGTTGGTTTTTAAAATTGCATTTTAAAACAATATTTTGATATTAGAGATTAAATGTCATTTTCTCTTTTTCTTTAAAAGAGAAAATACATAATCTAATCTATATAATGCTCCCACAAAACCATGACAGCTTTTTATAAACCATATTTACCTTCTCCAGGTGAACCGATAAAAAATAAACTTAATTAAATTATAAACTTAGGTATTAAATTATATTAAAAATAACTACGTATGTAGTTAAAAATATATCAATATGTGTGTGTATGTCTATCAGTTGTCTGATTACATGCTGTGCCTAATTTGGGATCAGAAGACCGTGTGCGAGTTATCCCAAGATATTTATTTATAAATAACATTATTTAATACATTATTTTGATAATAAGTATTAAAACAAAGTATTTATTAGCAATCTATATATAATACTATCTGGCCCGGCGAACTTCATTCCGCTTAATAGTCAATAGTATAATAAAATAACTATGTGCGTATCTGACTTGGAGATGTATTAAATAACTAGTATTAAATAATATATAATGTGTAATGTAACATAAAGTGACAGGCAACAGCTACTATTACATAAACTTACAAATTTACATAAACGGTAAAGCAAGGCATTTTAAACAGAATAAAAAAATATATAGAATAATAATAATAAACGCAGTTTAAAAACAGAACCTCCCTATTTACGTATATTTGTTGTCTTAATAAAAGCCGTTGCCTACTTGTTATTTTCAATTCCGATTCAATTGGCGCGTGTAGTGTTGTGCTTAATTAGTTTTGTTTTTACACTTAACCCTTTTTAATTATGCTACGGGTGCTTTAACGTGTTGTGTGGTACAGAATTTTACGTGTATTGTGTCATGTACCTTTCCCTTGTTAGGCAGGTTAACAATTCTATTAGATTACTTGGAATTTGGTACAAGCCGTGGTGGTAACAATAAAGCCAGTGGACCACACCATCATCAAACAACAGCAGCAAGAAATTTGTTGGTACTGATATGTCACATCAAATCTCTAGGTTTGATGTGAGCGATATTATAATCGTAATTTTTATTGATTGATAAGATCATTTCTGATACTTCATTGTTAGCACATATTTGAAATAGAGGTACAAGTAAATTTGAAGCTAGATAAAGATCCTTTATAATATGATTAAAACTATTTAACTGTGTTAATATTTAAAGATTATAGTTAAAACTTTTGGTTATTTATTATCTACCAGTTTTCGCCCGCGTCTTTACCCGCGTGGTTTTCTGTCAAACTATGAATACCAGAGTGAACATTGATCTATGTGTTAATCCATGTTATAAACTATCTGTGTACCAAATTTAATCCAAACTGGTTCAGCCGTATTAGCGTGATTGAGTTTCACACATCCAAACCATATAAACTTTTGAAAAGCATACCAGAGGTATGCTTTCATAAATATTATCAGACAATATTTACAGCGATATTATTTACATTACTTTATTCATTATAATTTTTTATAACCGCATGCCTAGTCCTAATATCGACTAAAACGTGACCCATTTTTAACGTGGTAATAAAGCCTCGACTTCAGAAACTTTTATTGGAGTCCATTCGGTCGGGATTTAGAGGCTGTTAGCGTCATATAACCGTATATTAAAATGTTAGCGGTATGTTTTAGGTATGGCCACATAGGATACCCTGAAGCTTTAAGTCCTGAAAAAAACCAAACACTATTGAAACAAAAATTCCTTAACCTTAAACGTCTAACGATTAGTTTAAAATGTATGGCAATGATTTAAGAAGCGGAATACTGATGTACGGTCAGGTCACGTCTATAGACAACACCTTACATCTATTTATCTATGAAAATACTTTGTCTATGTGCACAGATTAGAGAGAATCTAGTATCCTTTACATATGTAGACATCAAATTACAATGCATTTAAGGCCTTGGCAGATAGTTTAAGGTTCTTGGCGATCAATACGTACTATTGTTGACCAACATAATGCAAGATGTTATGTGGTTATTACAGTCTTTTCACATTGTATATTCCTAAAGAGGTACGTATAAGGTCGTATATTAATTAATTGCTATTTCAAAGAACTAAGATGATCGCGTAATATTCAAAGTCTATGGTATCCACAATTTTCTGTACAAACTATAATTGCTTTGCGGTAGAAATGGACGAAACCGTGATACCTTTCAGGTCGCAAAAATAATATAAAAACTATATAATTTTCATGGATATAGTCAATCCTAAAAAACAAAATAAATTAACTAAAACCATATACATACATACATATATAGAAGTGGCTGCTAAAAAAATATAAAATTTTATTTTAATTGTCTCAAAAAGTAAGTATCGCATGTCGTATCCGGCTCATTAGTTTCCAGGCTAACTACGATAAAGCACACATGTTGCAATTTTGCAAGTTAATAACACACATAAACACACGTCGCTCACCGTTGAATACTAATGCTAGCACACAGGGGCGCGGCGACAAGACGGCAGCTATCAGGGGACCAGGAGACACTCGGAGCATCATACACCCATTGTGCCGTGTCCCCCCGCGCTTACCTGCCGCCACCTGCCTCTCATTGTGTCTGCCCCACTTTTTAATCTGGAGACGTCGAATAAAGGCACAATACGTCTCCTCAGATACGTCTGGTTGATACTCGTTTTTCTTTTAATCAAGGAATAGACGAATCTCCGACTCTCAAAAGAGAGCCTATTGTTTTCTGTCAATATACCTTTTAGCGCTTTTATCTACTTAATACGGATGTAACTTGACTATAAAGCTAGGCAATTCTTTCAAAGTTTCGAATACATTTAGAAATTATTTTGATATAGTGGCTATTATATATGTTTTTAAAGTACATCATTTAAAGAGGGCTAATAAATCATGATGGCATTGTAGTTAGTAGCCTACGAATATTAATATATCAAAAGTTGATTTAAAAAATCAATAATAAAAACGGCATCTCGCCAAACTGTACCACGGAGGGTTTTATCTTACAAACTGTACCGCAAGATATTATTATTATATTGTCCGCCGAATCTCTCGAATTAGTCAGTTGTAATCGAATAACGTTGTCCGAACATTTTTTGGTCCTGAAACGAACCAACAGTTGGTTTGGTGTAGCGGATCTCTGTCGGAATATGAGGTTTTAATTGTATTGTTGTGAATTAGTATGAGTTGATAACTCAAAAATAACCGGCAGCAAATTGAAAATTACGTTTCTTGACGTATTAACATTCGTAGTCAGTAGGTAACGGTCTATAATGAATGAAGTGACACGAAAAAGTACCTACGGACTGTGAAACGACGCTGGTAGTTACTTTCAATAATACAGGAGCACGTTTCCTGCCTTGCACATAGATACATACATATGTACCTACGTGATACGCTACGTCGCATCGCATCGTACGAATAAATGTAGCACTTACGTTGCCCTTTTCTAGGTATCGTGCACGAATCACTAATAATAAATATTTAGGTCGAATAACTGAAATGGGGAACTTTTAACGGAAATGTTAAAGTATACTGTAAAATTAAAAAATTGGGATGCGATTATTATTTTGGCGGGTAATAATCAGAGCGGAAGGAATGACGCTCTCATATTCGTGCATACTGATATGTATTAAATTACCTACCTTTGGTATAACCATTGACTTTTCACGTAATTTAACACAAAATTGTGGTTCTGGTTGGTTTACAAAAAATATTCGGCAATAAATATATTATAGTAAATTATATTATACCAAGACAATATTAATAGGAAACCTATATAATGGATGGATTGAGCAGTGATAGCCTAGTGGTTGAATTTCGACCTACCGTTCCGGTGAGTCCGGGTTCGATTCCCGCACGCACCTTTAATTTTTTCTTAATTCCTGTAATTATATTATGTGCGTATTATAAATTATCACTTGAGAAGGAAACCTCATGCAGGTTTCCATAACGTTCTCGAAAGGCATGTGAAGTCCACCTCCCGCAGTTGGCCAGCGTGGTGGACGATGGCCTAAATCCTTCTCACTTGAGAGGAGACCCGTGCCCTACAGTGGGACAATGTTGGGTTGATGATGATGATAAAATAATGTATCTAACATTTAAAATACTTCTATGTAAAATATCACTTTAAGGGCATTCTTGTCGACTCGTATCTAAAGTAAAAAGAAAGTAGAGTTAGAATTAAGCATTACTTTGTCCCCTCATTACACCTACAAAACGTTTCACAATGCACACAGAGCCGCCACCGCCTAGACAAAGTTTTTGTAGAACGCATACGAGCGTCTGCTTTGTATTAGCAACAAAGCGGAGCGACTTGCATCTCTGGAGCTTTTAGGCGGGTAGTTATAGTGCCACCCGCAAATGCGAATTTACGCTTTGAATTTTGAAAAATTAAAAGCGACATTTTGAATGCAATTGCGAATGGTATTTCCACAGACGACGCGGTAATAGCCACTCCAATACAAAATTGCGCGGTCTTTTTTGCCAACGCTTCGTAAACACTCATTTGTAAAAACCTAGTATTTGCAGTGTTCTTCACTTCTATTTAATCACTACTGGATGCCCATTTTACTTTAATCACTCGAAGCAATAAAGGAAACCGATGTGTAAATAAACTTGTTGGTAAAGCATTCATATATTTTTCAGGCACTAGTTCATTTGAGCTTATATGATCAAAAATATTAAAACAGTTATTTGGCAATTTATTGCTTAAGGGAAAGTTAAAACTTGTTACAGTAATGGTGTCTGCTTATTTGTATAATACATTAATATAGTCTCAGCTTTTATTCTTAATTTGTAAAAGTATTTTCAATAATCAATAATTATACAATGAGAAGTAACCGAAAACGGATGAAAAATATTATTTAAACATATGAAAATTACAATTGTTTGGGCAAATGTGTGCATTATCCATCCCGTGAACAAAAATAACATACTGCTTTTAATTATAATAAGATAATATTCATTTAATATTTACATACTATTTCTGTAATTTAATATTGTAATATCATTTTGTACTTAAATTTATTGTGCAAATAAGTTATTTTCATTTTATTTCAATTTTACCTACTTACATACTTTAACGTATTTATACATCAATGTTAATTAATTGAAAATGATAAACTCTGCAAATTAACAGCTATAAACCATTTGGAACGATTTGGAATGGCGTCAGTATATATAGTAGCGTATAGTACAAGGAACCGCGTTCATTATTGGAGAAAGTAGCGGATGGCATCCAAATACGAGCAGTTTGTCCTAAATAGCTCTTAGCGGTGCTTCCAGCGGGACACTACTTGTTACAACTTGTACAAAATATTTATATTAGAGTATGTGTCCCCTAGAGTATGTGTGTGTATGTATGCTATAGAAACTAAAAGAATGATCTAATATGCAGAATTTTAATTAAATAAAACTATACCTAACTCGGTTCTGTTTACCAAGAAGTATATCAAAGTCCAAGACAATTTTTTTGTTTAAAATACGAGTGATTTGAATAATACTTTTTTTTCTGAAATACTTTCTAAGCGACGATTTTATTCGTAACGTTGATTGCGCAGAAAGAAAACCTTTCCTCAAATAACTGCCGGATTTGAAAGAAAAAGAATTTTTCAAAGAATACTTAAGACTTAATTGCAAGAGTTGTTTCAGTGCGAGTGGCGAAAAATCACTCGCTATCTAATGCATTTTCCATCTTTATAATAACGATGTGCATTTCTTAAATGTATTTTTTCTTTTATTCTGAAGACTAGAAAAGCGACTTGTGAATCTTTTTTTCATTCTTCAATTTTTTTTGTTTTCAGTTTCGTATAAGTGAGATGTTTAAAAAACAAATATTGGCGTTTCTTTTATTACCACGTATAATTCAAACGCTTTTCTAGCCTAGTTTGACTGGCTTGCTCTAGTGGTTAGCGAACCTGACTGCTAAACGGGAGATCGTGAATTCGTTTCCCACCCAGGACAAATGTTTATGTGATGAGCACGAATAATTGTTATGTATCTTGGTGTATTATATATATAAGTATCTATATAATTTTGTATTTAAAAATATATTTGTGTTTGTTTATCAGTAATCTGGTTACCATAGTAAGGCTCTCCTTATTTTGGGTTCAGATGGCCGTGTGTGAATTGTCCCAAGATACTTATTTATTTCATAAAACAACTTACGTTTAAAATACAAATATTGCCGTTTCTTTGATAATAATTTACAACACAAACAGTTTTTTATTGTTATAGAAAAGGAAAACACTATTCTAAGTTCCCTATGGAAGACATTGCAATTTTTTCATTTTGTCATAACATTTTATGTATACGGGGAATCTTGCGATATCATTTAGTGTAAGCATAGCTCAATGGTAATAAAACAACCATGATAATTACTGTTTGGTTCAGCTTAATTAGAGAAGAGCCTTTTTTAAAAATAAGCCCAGATAAGTACCAAACCTCCAAACATACAATCTTTTAAATTTGTTATACTTGTAGGATCACATACATATTTCTTCTAACAGCATTACCATTAACGATAAGATTGAGAGTTAGCTATGCTTTGATTATGGCTTGATAGTAACAGCTACTACGTTAATGAGAGAGTGTGCTATTTGGCGTTTTGAATCCAGAGCCAAGTGGCATCCTGCCCAGGACCATTCCACGATCATTGCAAATAGACACGGCTACATTGATTGAGGTCCTTTGCCAGAAATTGCCTTAAATCTGTCCAAATTGCTTCTTTAATGACATTTTTACATGTAATCAGATTATAAAGTATGACATTTTAAAAATATTTAAAGCTTAGAATCTTCTGTCCGTGACTGCTTCGTGGACGGAATTAAAAGTATCCCAGATCTTAATCTAAGTCATAAACTGTCTGTGTGCCAAATTTCAACCAAGTTCTACTGTTCAACGTTTTTACAGGTGTCTCTGAGGACTACCGTAGTACCACTGCTACGCTTATTTCTATCGTGTAACAGTTTATTGTGTTTCAGTAGAAAGATCTGGTTGCCGGAGGACAATAAATACGAGGCAACCATTTTAGTCCTTGCTTGGGAGAAGCAACATCGGAAATCCGACCTCAGGTGCAGGATTACAGAATTTACCACCGGCGCCTGCATACACGTTCGGGACTTCATTCATATAAAAAAATCTGTGCGTGGTTAAATAACAAACACGCAAACATACAATACGCGTAACAAATACGCAAACTTTCACAATTATAAAATTTGTTAGAGAGATATGTTTTATTGTAACCATCTGGTGTTCAGTCGTCACTTGAGCCCATAGATATCCATAGATGTCATCAAGACCTAAAACAGTACCGGAATCCTCACTGACATACTCGTAGATCCAGATGTCCTGAAGGTTAAGTATGACTCTGGTTAAGTAAGAGTGTTAAGAGTTTTTTTCACCTTTCACCGGCATTTCTCACAGTCTACACTGCGCTAAACCAATGAAACGTTTATGTATTTACTTTAAAAAAAAGAATTCCTACGTATGTAAGTGGTAGGCCGCTACCACGGGAAATACCACCGCCACATCCAAATCTACCGTAAAGCAATTTATTGTGTTTCGGAATAGTGTGGTCGTGCAGCACAATAAATACGAGATGACCATCTAATCCTTCAGAAGTAGGAATACATTTATTTACGATACTGTCTAAAGTTAATTATATATACATATAAGTATATGTCTATGGTTGCAAAACTCACTTAACACCAAGTGGCCTTATGGTTGATTACAACTTCTTTCCTCTTTCCATAAAAAAAACAAGAAGTGGGCGGGAAACCAGTGTTGAATTGTGTTACTTTTCAACTCGCTGCACTTTCGGCAATCACTGATGCAAAGCACTATTGTAACAGATAACAAAAGTGAAATGTTACAATAGTTGACAAACTTCTATGTATATTGCATTCATAAAATGAGCAGCCATTCAAAATTACCAGTACATTGTTATAACGATTCTGCAGTGTTCTATAAATCGTAAAAGACGAAACGAAATAATATTATTCATACGCATACATTTTTGCTACTAGTTCATGTTGGCGATTATAAGATCTTAAATACTATAATATGTCGATATTTATTTCAGGATGTCAAGAAAATCTTCACGATATTTTCTTTCCTTAAATTCTTTTCAGACACGTCCCACGTCTCTTTGAATATATCACATACTTAGCGAAATTTCCCTACAGTGTTATTCTTAATGTACTTTGAAGCAGGGAGTCGATATCGATTCCGTTATATTTTTAAGAATATTCAATTCGACAACAAAAGTTCGTAGTTCAATCGCAATAACCAAGAATTAAGAAAGATAATTCTAGCATCTAATAGCTGCTACGTATTTTACTCTCTGTATGTCTATAAAATATAAGAGCACAGACACCAATTTTCATTTTAGAATCTATTAAAAATTCAGTCAATTACTATCCCGTTGTTGGATGCGGGTCTCTTCTCAAGTGGTTTTAACTATAAACTACCTCGCGCGAAAAAACGGACTCGAAAATCTTTAGCATCCATCATCAGGCCCTGGTATGATTGATAGTGCAATATATCCGCAAAGAAACAAGTGTTAAAAACATTTTTTTAATAACGCTTGATTTATTGGTAATCATTTGGTTATTGTATCTCTACATTACAAGATTAGGTCATCACCATTTTTATGTTCTAAAAGCCTTACGTTTAGGTTTATCATAAGCCTGTCAAACTTTATTGGAGTTTTTCAAATTTAGTATCATCAAAAAGGTTTCACGCGTTAAAAAGTTATTACTAAACATAAGTAATAATAAAAAAGGAACGATCACAAAATGATCACTAGTTTCGGAGAAATGCATACATACAAACGTATATATGTACATACAAAACATACACACATCTATAAAAATGTGTTTGTTTGGAAGCCCTAAGATTAACACATGTATTCACATTTTAGTTCCAATAATACTACGTACATACATACATACGTGTCGATATACCTTGTTATTGAAATCGGTAAAAAAAACCTGACCAATTGACAACCTCCTCCATTTTTAGCGTGAGTTAAAAACGTGTACGGCTGTGCATTTCATGCCTCTTGATAAAGCAGTACATTTTAATGTGCTACGTAATATTGAGTTTTAACTTTGATCCACTTTCCGAGACGCTTTCAGAAAAAATTATATTCACGTGGATTTACGGAGTTACATACTCTTGGGTGACGACCAAAGGTAAAAAGGTAGATACAATTTCAATATAGACGCCCATTTCGTATGATTCGATCGAGCCTTTGATCCGAAAATTAAATTTCTGCGACAAGTAGGTATGTCTATAGATATCTTATTCTTAGAATCTGGTCGAAAATATGTTTACGGCAGGTGACACAATGATATGAAATTAAGGTTGAAAAATAAGGGGAAATCAAATGTTATGGCAATTTTCTTTTCAGAATACACTAATAACCATGATTCCGCGATAGACTAAATAGATAGGTTGTAACCGCAAACGATCTTAGTGAAGAACCATACCCAGTGGTCTGGGATAGTAATTTTCATTTAATTATAAAAACTGTGATTTAATGACGAACTTTGTCACTTATTAAAATTGATTATGATAATTATCCTCTTCTTAGGTCTTCAGACTTGCGAAATATAATTAGTTTTATTATTATTTTTATATAGTTTATGTTACTTACTGCTGTTGGATTACCCAAATAAATAAATAAATAAATAAATAAATAAATAAATAAATAAATTATTTTAAGCAAAAAATAAAAACCTCAACCCAAAAAGTAAGAAATAAATGATGGTAAAGTAAACGAAAAGTTGTAATTAACGTAAAAACAACGTTAATTAACGATTAGATAAATAAATATCTTAGGAAAACTCACACACGGCCATTAACTAGGTAGAGCTTGTATTACGGTTTAACTAGCCTCTCGGCCTAGTGGTTAGTGACCCTGATTGTTAAGGTCGTGGGTTCGATTCCAATCCAGGACAAATGCTTGTGTGATGGGAAAAATAAAGATGTGTGGAGCAAAGTTATCAATATAAGTGTGTATTTAAAAATATTGATGTTTGTAACTGGACAACTGATAACATACATAAATATTTATCAATTTTACTTACATCTATAGATATCAAACACCATTATGTCAATTACAGTTATGTTAAAAACAATATATTTAGAGTTATTCTAGTGATAGGTAAGTAAATGGGACGCTCTACGTTCATGTATTATAGCGTAAGTATCTATGTATGTTGTAAATAACTTAAATCTGGTGTTTCGTATTGTAGATATATATTTACGAATTATCAGATTGTATATATGTAAATAATAACTGCTAAATAATAAATGCTTTGTTCTCATATTATGAGAACTTAAAAATAACTAATTCTAAAAAACTTTCGTAACACTAACATTTGGTCTTATGAAGACGTGTTGCTAATGTTAATACTATAAATATTGAATGTAAAATTCTTTATGAGAATAAACCATTTCTTAAACCGAAATAATAACTGATAAATATCAGTATTACTAAGTTGTAACAGAAGCCCTACAGGAAAAGGTTCTCTGATAATTAAGATACAAAGGGCAAACAGAATCGTATTGAATTCCTTCTAAACATTGTAGTGATTCGGCACAAAATGAAGCCATAAAAAGTGAAATTGAAATCTCTTGGCGAATAATGTAAAAGTTCATAAAATTTCAGTGTCTATTTTTGTTATTTAAAACTAAGTTAAATAATTGACAGACAGCTGATAAACATACATAAATATTTTTAAATACATACTTAAATAGATAATTTTACATCCAGACGCAGAACAAATATTCGTGCTCATCACAAAAAAAATTGTTCTGGGTGGGAATCGAATCCACGACCGCTAAACGGGTTAGCAGTCAGATTCGCTAACCACTAGACGACGAGGCCAGTCTATTGTGTGCTACTTCTGCGATATAAGCAAAAGTACGTTGTCGTTTATTTATTCGGTTAAGAGGTTCCTAAGGTCAATTTTTGGTTCCATGATCAAACAACTGAAAAAAATACCATTGTGAAGCTTCACAGTTTCTACAAAATCATTATCTTCAAATTTGCTAATTTACATTTTCATAACAAATTACTCAAATCGAGTTTTATACTTTAAACAAAATAACATTTTATCTACAAACTTTATCAAACTTAATCTTTAAAGTATATTACTTAGGTATTAGTAAATAAATATTCACTGAACATTAAACTCGGTAAGCCCTAAGATTTTAATACTGATTAA
>DWNH01000098.1:0-20439 GCA_018249895.1 Tiana niger
GTGTCGTTTTTTCTACAAACGTAGAATAAGGCGAAAGATAAAATTTTTAAAAAGATTTTTATCTTGTTACGCCAAAATATAACTTCTAACGCGTATAAGCATACACACTTTTTTTTGTTCATTACTATTATATATTTATTAAAAAGACAAATCTATATTATACGTTCACATTTTACAAGAAAACTATCTATACTGACTAACGACGTTACTTCTGACAGACAATTCGAATTCAGTGTTCCAAATATAAATGTATATACGTAATATCCAACAACTCTATTCAATTATAATATTTATAATCAATTCAGATTTCATAAATTGTTAAAAGATATCCGGAAATGTAAACGAGGTATATGATGAAAGAAGCAATTTACTTTATAATAATAATTAATGATAACTTTATATTGCCTGTCGTTTTTTCTGTGCGTGCTTAGTCTACTTTGATCTACTCGTGTTTCATAAACTAAACACAAATTGACCTGTCATGTTTAATGCTCATGTTACCATAAATTAAATACTGTTGACTGTACTACACGTCACACTACGTCATTGGTTGAATGCTCACTATGTTTATTTAGCTGTAGTGGCAATAGTATTCACGTCAAAGCAGATTATTTCGTTGTTATGTTATAATTCATACAAGGTTGATCCGTTCTAGAGAGGTCACATACATTTTGGACTTTTTGTCATTTGGCATGTCATTCCCTATTACGCACGTTTAAAGTTTCGTCTTGATTTTTAAGTCAATTTTGTCTTCGCTATTTGTAATTTTAATCAAGCGGCCAGGAGTTTGCAGTGTAGACGTACGCACAACCCTAAAAAGTAAACAAGAGATACATATATATATATATATATATATATACACAATTTCTCTCTGTTATAATCCAATCGCACAATAATGTACTTTCTTATTTCGTAGTTGTATGTTCTCCCAGGGAATTAGCGCATTCATCAGATGGGGCCACAAGAGGTCTATTTTTAAATCCGTTAACTTCGAATGCGTCCGAGTGTTCTTCGAAACTACAGAAAGGTACATTCTCAATAGGTTCAACATTTTCGTTGTGGTCTACTTATAGTTACTTAGGATTTGCTATCAAACAGTTACTTATACCCCATATATACCCGCGTATACCCCTAGTGATAGAACATTGGTGCTAAATTTATATTATTCAAACAAAGTTATATGGTACAAAACGTAGCAATATTTTATTTTCTGTATACAATAACTATCGGCAAACTATGTTTATTAATCTTGAGACCTTTAGTGATCGGCAGATAAAAACCAGCTTAACGCTATTAAAAAAAATATGTGTTACGCAACTTCGGATACAAACAGCAATTTAATCAGCAGTTTCTTACGTAGGCCTTATCTTTATAACACTGAAAAACGTCATCAAACAATGAAAGAAAATATTTAAAGGTTACATTACGTTTTTTATTATTTAAACTTAGCAAAGAAGCTGACGTGGGCCACCTGATAGTAAGTGGCCCTCGTCGCTTATGGTGATGTAGTGAGGATGTTTCTTGCATTAGCTTGAAGAGGTACTCTGAGAACTTACTACAGTAGAGTCGGTGGAAGACTCAAAGTAAGCTCAGTGGTTCTTACCTATCAGTCAATTTTGGGCCGTTAATAATACATAATATGTAAACTAATCGTTTACATGATTATTATGTATGTCTTTATTTATATGGTTAAACATTATAACCATATATACCCACAAAGATTTTAAATCTAAAATCTCAATTCCTTCCATTACCTAATAAGTACTAGACAGTATTTGATCCACATCATTGTCACTATCGCGTTTATCACTAGTCTATCAATGTAATCGTCATAACCATGTTGATATTTTCGATATTCATTTTCGCATTTAGCATATTAGCTATTAGCATTAGCATTTTGCATATTAGCTATTTCGTTATATTAAAGTCAGGAGTTTTTGATTATAATCAAATTCATATTATCTTTCCTAGCTACCAATACTTTTAGTTGAGTCCATATTATATTTCAATAGGGATAAAATTTGGATTTAAATTCTACAAGTATTTTGTCTCAAAAAACTCTATTGACTTGTCCCCGAGGCGATATACAATATCGCAAATCCGTGGATTTGTAAATTTTGGATTAGAAGTAAATCCTTGACTGTTTATTATTTCCTGTTTGACGGTATATAGATTTGGGGGTTTTTAACATATTTACTACATACGATATAGTTACTAGGTATTGCTTTAGTAATATTAATGTATTGTAATGTCACCAAAAGTCTAGTCTAGACAAGCTATAATGATGTATATCTGTATAAACTAACGCACTACAAGATTAGATAAATATTAATGGTATATCAGATAAAAAGAAAGAAGAATATATCAATAATGATAGCAGCCAGAACACGGAAAGAGATAAATAATGCGCTTTTAAAGATAAAAGGTTGTTTGCTTGTCGACTAGAAATGGTAACCCTATAAGACTGGTTATGAAAGCTAGATACATGAGTAGGAATTTTAAGAATGCGACATTCATATCAATATCATACGAGGTGGACGATTTGATACACCAAGGGGGACAGGGGGACACAACAAAGAGCTGAAAAAATTGAAAGTTACTTGAGTTTGATACGATATTGACAAAGAGGAGATATATAAAGCGTGAATGAAGCTAACATAAATTTACGAGCGACATAGAGAATATTACGCATTGTACTAAATGTATAACTTTTGCGGTTTACCTCATCAGCTTGTGGCCACCATAAAGGTTTGTCATACCTCGGAAGAGTCTGTGATAGCTCCGACATTTTAAATTTAGTTACTGCAGCATTCATGGGAGGTTTGTTGAGTGTATTATAGCATGAGTATATGTATATGTACTTTGACCCCCACATTTTTCCACCAGTGTAAGGTACTATCTAAAACCGACTTTAGTATTTATTGTTCTAGGAAGACGTACTAAAAAAAAGATTGAGCATAAATATATAAAGCAATATACGTGGTAAAGAGAACACAGACATGAGGCAACCAAGTCGACGAAGATTACAAAAGCTAATTGCTGAACGCCAGTTGCAACTAAGATTTAAGTAGATAAGTTGTTATGCACACTAATAGACTGATACATATATGTAGTCAATGAGAGATATTTTCAGAAAGTGAAGTAATCCAAGTAATGTATCATTCTATAGCGTTAAATAAATCTCGTTAGTTGTTAAATCCATATCGTTCTGTATGCCGTCGGTAATCTTGAGAAACGCTGGTGCCATACTTTTACCACGACAAAAACCAAATAGGATAACATTAAAACTGGGCAAGAATGCGACATGCAGAATAAACAAGAGGCTTAAGAATTACAGAAAAGAAGGAAGTTTACTTATGTGGAAGTTTACTACAGAAAAAATAAAGATTACTTTTTTCATTTATAACACTCGTTTTTTTCCATTTCTTCTCATAGCCATCAGGAATTCTTGTTAAAGTCGTTAAAGCAAAGTTTATGGGGTCACTGTCACATTGACTAGTTAACTTAATTCATGTTATTATAATATATAACTATCTAATAGGAGATTTATGTCTTGAAAGTATATAATATATTGAAAATATAAAATTGAAGTGACAACAGAAGAATACTAGAACATCAAGGTTAGAAATTGTTCAAAGTAGATTATTTTTTTGTTATTTTCTATGACTAACAATTAAGAGAAAGATCTATGTGTTGATTCAACAGGGTGAGATCAAAACATACTCGTACCTACATTGGGTAAATTTTGTCTTCTCAATTTCTAAACGGAGTTGGGAACTTCCAGAGTCGAGCTCAATCCTCATCTTGTACTCAATTGTGACTATGTTAGTATCATGCCAAATGAAATCTAGGAATGAAATACGAAGTAGATGAAAGACAAGGTCTTCAGCCACAACTCGGATACTATGCTTGATATTCGGTAAAGGTAAAGAAATAAATATGTAATAAATAATGTTCTATAAAAGCAAGGCTCTGTGTTCAGCTCTGTTCAACCAGTTTTAACAGAATTTATTATCAAGTAACATACTTAATATTACAATTCTAAAGTAAAATGAATGAGACATAACGCTAAGAAAGAGCTAAGCGTTGCCCAATATTTTATCATTTAATATATTCGTATAACGTGCCCAACTTTGAATGACAAAAACTATTTCGTTTAAACTTGTGCAAGAGTTTAATAAACGCAAAAGATTATTCGTGATTGCTTCATTGTATTATTTACCTATAGTTAAATAAAAGTCTATTAATTTATGTGAACCGAATAAAAAATACTATACATTGTGATGTTTTGTTACTAAAAGGAAAAAATGCGACACAAACCGCGACAAAAAAAATTGTGACCTTTAATTTTTTACCCGGTTATAATGTGAAGGTTCTAATGAAATAGTCTTAAAAAGTGGATCACCTATGATAAAAATGCGCGAAAAATATCTTGAACGAAGGTCGGTCAAGCTCCAAAGGCAGATGAAAACCGGATTAACCTGCAGTAAGGCGAAACCATCAAATCAAGTTTTATTGCCAACAGCCAATGAGACTCAAGTAAAAAAATTGAGAGAAGTGAACAAAACAGAGAGAACCACACACACTCTTTCGTTGACGGAAAGAGTGTGTGTGATTTTTTAAGAGAACATCAGGCCACATGTCCTCAGCAATCCCTCAGCAAAAATTGAGAGAAAATGCCTCGAAAGTGTTAATGCGTCTAAAATATAATTCAGACTTTTGACCGTAAATTTTCCACCTGTTTCAGTTTTTCCACAATTCTTTAGATCGTGTAAGTTTTGAATTAAAATAAATACCTAGAAACTTTCCCGGTCTATTACGAATAGAAACTATTTTAGATTAATTCTTTTACCACACTTTTATTTGGTTCCGGTGGAATTTCTTGTAATACTTAAACCGCTACAAACATTCCCGACGTATTGTTTGAATTGTTGTATTGTTGACAATATTGTTATAATTTCCACAATCATTATTATCAATGGTCCTTTACTTTGAGTCTAATATACAAGCTCAAATTCACTCAACGGGTCATGGCGGAAGTTGTGATCAGTATTTCTCTATGCATCAGCATCCGTAACGTTGAAATCATTAGACGAACCGTAACCGTTGTAGCTCATAGAGCAAGCTAAAGTGGCAGTGGGCAACCATATCTCGGCAAAAGCAGCACTGGTTGTTATCTGACCAGGTGGACTGATAACCTGAAAGAATTAGCGGGAAACCGCTGGATTCCAAGGATGTACGAAAGGCTTGTGTCCAGCAGTAAACAGAGTACACAGTAAATTTGCCGTAGGACTCATAGTTTCGCCACTGCTAACAGAAAACCAGTGCTTAAAGAATTTTATTGCCTTTTGACAATATAATCTTGAGCCGTAATAATAACCAAAAATTTCTTTCTTCTTTAAGAATTTAGTTCGAATACAAACACGAATACATCTACAGTACCAAGAAAAAGCAGAATAAACCAGATCTAATCGACCAGTTTATAAAGTGTAGAAAAGGCTTGTTCATTTATCAATTTCACTCGTTTAGCAGAGCAATGTCTTATGTCGTTATTAAATGATTGATGTTCATGGCATTATTGGTATTCAAATAACGAACGTTTAGAGCCATAGAACAAAGAAATGTGTAACAAGGAATTATACGTATTTGTATCAAAACTTAGAAACAACTCTTCCCGTGAAAAGTTTTGTACCTGGCGGAATCTCCTTTCCTACATGCTTATTT
Source organism: Tiana niger (assembly GCA_018249895.1). Classification (NCBI taxonomy): domain Eukaryota; kingdom Metazoa; phylum Arthropoda; class Insecta; order Lepidoptera; family Hesperiidae; genus Tiana; species Tiana niger. The sequence continues at coordinate 5,725 of DWNH01000098.1, forward strand.
ATGCTTACTGGAATTCGCGCTATAGCCAAACAGCTGTACGAAAACATATACCTATATTATTTACAGTCGCTATCGCTAGTCGACGTGGAGGGCGAGCCCCCAGTGAACTTGTATTTCGACCCGAACACGCCTTCATATCGTCTATCGGCCACCCGGTACCACATTCGCTTGGAGACATCCAACGTTGGAACGTCACGCGTCGGTTATCGAGTCTCACTGTGCCGCCGCCTGCCACCTTAAACCGTCGGGTTTCGGTTTTGTGCTCGGCAACGCTGACATCGTCAGTTGGCTGATAATATCATGTCGGTTACTCACCGTACTGTTAGTGTGTCAAACCCAGGCGACTCAGTGTGAGCATGCTCTTGGGCGAATCGAGTCGCGTGTTATCGTCGCGTTCCGCCAGCTGCACACTCGATTTAGTTTAAGTATTACATTTGATCTGATAGTATAGTTCCAAAGAAGAAATTAGTCTGTGATCTTATTTATAATTTATACCATTTATAGAATTTACGTAAAATAAATCGGATAAAATGTCTCTGGAATTAGAAGATGTAACAGGAGGAACTGGCGATGTCTTCGAGGATTTTCTCATCGTGTTCCGCCGATGTTTGGCAAAGGTAATTGCATTCTAATTCCGGGTTAGCTAGGACAGTCGCACAAATGATTCTTGCCATCAGTTAGTTACAATACAATCTCGACTTCGATCGGTTCCACTACAGTGTTATTAATTTCCTAATTAAACATACACTATGGATATGGAATCATATGCTGATATTTGGGAATTTATTTTGAAGGTATATAGTAAAGAAATATTGTATGCATTTATGTGTATTTCATTCACTATTTAAAACTTATTACGTCTTCGCAAAATTTTCAATCTTCTCTTTTGAATTATAGGCATGTGATTTTATTTTTTGGAACGTCTTCAAGATTGAATATTTTTATATCAGTGTAGTGTTTTTCATTGTAATGCGGAATTCTTATATGCAAATTATCTATCTATGAGTGTCTATATATTTAGCTGTTTAAATCCCATCTGAAAATATTCCCTATTCTTCAATATCGCAGAATAAGGCGGCAGCAAATATACCCACGTGGAATGTACGCTGTTGCCAAGGGAACGGCTTTTAATAGATTTTTACAAAACCGTGAATGAGTTACGTCTTCGAGCTAATTGCATAATAATAACGTCATAACGTGTACTTTACGCTTGTCCATTTAAAAAAAACATTCATAAAAATATAATCGAATACGAAAATATAAAAAAATACATTGTTTTTCATTTCACTTTTATGTAGAATATTCTAGTTTTTTGTTTATCTTAAAACAATAAAATTCTTATCTCATTTCTGTTTATTGTCGGTTGTTTTTGTCATTTCTTTATCGAAACACTAGCGACCCGCCCCGGCTTCGCCCGGGTGCTATTTAAAAATTTGAATAAGGATTAATAGGTACTGAATAAGAGTAAATAACGTCTCAAGTTAAGCACATTTCATTCTTCACTGTTGATGAACTGTCACGGCAATTCATTGGAATGACAGTGGCGCCATCTGCTTTGACTTAATTGACGTGTATCGTTATATTACGACCAAAATTACATAAAATCAGTACAAATTGTAGCCTATATGTTATTCTGATGTATAACCTATATTACCTTTCATTCATCTTTACAATACAGAGAGATTTTAATAATATTCAACATCATGTTAAACACGCTACAGCTTTCACTATTATATTATAATTAACATTATTTAGACCACAAACAGTCTTAACATCAAACAGCGAAAGTTGTACATAAAAGCAAAGCGATTTAAAATGTTTACTAGATACATACATATAAATATAAAGCTAAGCTTATAACTCTTTGTGTTATTTGTTTTCTTAAAAATGTTTTGAATTCTTTGGTTTATTTTAGATTGATGACGTTTCAGTCGAAAACGAAAGTTTAAATGATAATTGGAACAAAGTTCGGTTTGTAAATTAAACGCTTCCTAGTATTTTTGTAATTTTATAATCTTTGTTAACTTGTCATTCGATTGTTACAACACAAACGTTATTTGTAGGTCTTTTAAAAGTAAGAGATAGCAAATAATGTATTCTGAATATCTGAATAGGTAGAGAATATTTACATAGGTATGGTAAGGTTAAATATAACCTTCTCACGAGGACTCGTAATCGTGTTATTTTCTATATAATTCAGTGTCTATATAAAATATGTTTTACCGCACGGCTATTGCACTGCCTATTTATAGCGAAATAATATAAAATAATTAGCTACATGTATATTATATGATAGGGGATTTAAATCGAAATGCGCTTGAACTTTCATCCCTATAAAATCGTCTTACATTTAGTTTTAGGATACTTTAAGGATGTAGGCCAAATTAAATAGAAACAAGAGGTATTTCGAATTAATTACACTCACGTTTCTAGGAATGGAACCGTCGTATCTTATCATTTAGACAAAACAAAGTTATACCAAATATGATTAGTGTGCTGTGCATTCATTCAAATATACATATGTATTAGTCATCTGGGTATCAAGCGGACGTCATCGCGATAGAAAAAATACACTTAATGAACCTCAGTTTAAAATCTAAACATGAGATTATGTAAAATTGAATTAAAATGAAGTTATAAAGTTATTGGTGCTTAAGTGGTTTAATTTATGAGTGATTTATCACGTGAATACGTTTTTCTTTTCTTGTTGGATTCAGTGATCTGTGGTTATGATGTGACCACAAAGCAAAGAGTCTGAAAGGAATTAACAGTTTGTAACAGATTAAAAATGCTGGCTTTTACAATATTTTGAACTTTTTCATTTCTGCTGGTTATGTTAAATCAATTAACATGGTTATTATTTTATGGGTGTGTTCGTTTGTTGCATAATAACATCGATATTGAACTATTCATGTAGTCATCCATAACACAGGGTATCCTGGTATGGGACAAACGATTTTACTGTATTATAAACTGCATTATATTATGTAATACTTAAATAAATAAATAAATAAATTACATATTTTGTTAACATGAAAAATGAATTGGATATTACTGATTTATCAATAAGAGAGCCGCCAAAGTACGTACGACGTACTTTCCGTGTAGCACCTAAACACTTACGCAGTATTAGAAGCACCTAGTAAGTCTATACAATCGTTTCTCTTTCTGTGTTAGAAACTTTCATTTAACTTCTCTGTAAATATTGCTGGTTCAAAAGATAGTACTCATTATTTTTGAACCACTAGCCTACTAAGCTTTTTAGTTTATTAATATGGTATGGTATTGCTGCATACTAAAACATAAATCTGGATACGAGTATATTTTGTAAGTAAAATCTACAAATATATATTGCTTTTGATACATAATGTACGTTTGATAAAAGTTTGTTTTTAACAATTTTTCCTTTCATATGTTTTCGATATTATTAATACACGCTCAAGAAAACTACGCTATTCTGAATTTTGATTGAAATCGTAGATACATACTTAATTACTTTTAACATCGTGGGTTCTCCTATTGACGTGTATCACAGATTACGTCAGCGGCGACGCCATCCTCAACATGTGTGCGGGAAAATCCTTATGATTACTCGAAACCGTTAAATTGATACCTACTCATTTGTTAATATAATAAAAAATGTTCAGGTTATTATTACCTATATGGCAACTAAGAAAGCTATATTACACTGTTGCTATATGCCAGTATTGTCTTAAATAGTATAGTGAAACTAGGGATCCATCCATCCATCCATCAGCGTTTATTTGTCCACTGCTGGACATAGGCCTCCCCGAGTTGGCGCCACTCCGTCCGGTCCTGAGCCCTTAGAATCCAGCGGTTTCCCGCTATCTTCTTGAGTTCATCAGTCCATCTGCATTACCCGCCCCGCACACGTGCAATGTACGTACTTAAGTAAAGTTGTGGAGCGATTAATGATATTGCTGTAATTATTAGAACATAGTATGTTCTACATACTATGATTGATACTATGATATCAGGATATTTACAGCAGATTCTTGAGACAATACGAACATATTTTGTCCAGAGGTTGCCCTCGAATTACCCATGCTTATATTATCTATACATATTATAACATGCGGAAGAAATGATGTGAATGATACAGACGCCATCTATTAGCGATTTCAGTAAACTCTTATTATCAAGCATATTGATAAAACTTTGCACGCATTAGATATGTTTTGCAAAATCTTATTCAGTCGTGAATTATTATTACCCTCAGAGGTACAAAATACACTTTTATTCTATTTTCATCCAATCAATGTGTCGAGCAAGAAGGACTTAATGAAATTAAATAGTTTTGAGAGTTTTTTAGTTCCAATAGTTCAATAGAAGAAAGGTAAAGGAAGTTAATTTTCAAATATTGCGTCGCGATATCTTAGTAAGCAAAGTTAGGGGACAAGGATTCACAACCGAACACAACTAAGAAATTCTCTTATGGATTTCCAAGCACAGTCTTCCAGCTCCATAATCTGATCACCTTCATAATATATTATTATTTATATTCACAACTACATACACACAATGCCTAAATTCAGTTATATATTAAAATTATAAACGAATAACAATAATTATATTGTAAGATTCACTTCTTGCTTATTCAAGAGACTTCGTTTTTTATAAGCGGCAAAACGCGTTATTTATCAATAATTAATTATACATCTAAACCACCCTAAGAAATAAACAGTTAAGTAAATCAATAAAACCATAACAGTAAAATCACATTTCTTACCCAATATCTTTATAGTGATAATGACTAAAGCAACATATAGGACACTAGTAGGGTATCACTCTTTTTGATGCGAAATGAAGTTTCAGCGTCAGTCGAGTGTAGACTTTCAGAGTATTTCAACGAAATTATTATTGAGCTAGTATTATTTACTATTGCGTTTACTAGAAATACAGTGAGTAATTATAAAGTAAATATAAATACTTATACCATCTATACTACTATTTTTATTAGTATTCTTGGGTGCATTATCGATTTGTTTGATTGACAGCGGAATACTTTGATACAAATTTCAGGTAACATGTAAAATAATACATATATATTTAATAGATACAATGATAATAATAATAAAAAAATATATATAATAGATATAATGCAATGTCAATATATTTATATATAAATATATTGACATTGCATTGTGTCTAGTTGCTAACACATACAGTACAGTTGTGACGTCCTCACTGCTAACAGTAGTTAGTTAACATCAACTACATAACATACTGTGTCATTATTAAGGTGGTTTATATTTGTCTGATATGTCGTTTCTTGACGCGTTAAAACTGTTTTGAATATTGTGTGATTACATTCATATTAGTAGTGGGCAATATGTTTTGATGGCTTGTGTGTTATGTCGCATCAGAAGCGATTCTGATGTGCGTTAAAACCGGCGGCGTCACGACACGTCAGACTAATTAGCAAGCACCAAGCGCCAGTGTTAGTTGTGTTGTGACGCCTCTGAGCTGCATCTATTAAAAAAGTTATTAGATTTAATTACAATATTCATCTTTTTATTTATAGAATATATTGTGATGCCTTATAAAAATTAGAATTGAGTTCATGATTCTCTCATAAATTCTTTTCATATTCATTTGAAACGACTGAGCTCTCTAAGAGTTGCGACAATACATGATCCAAAACACAGTCAGAAGGCGTCAGAACACGTCACGTTAATGCTAATACTAGCAATTTCGTCAGAGCACAATACGCCACGCCATGTCAGACAAATAGAAAGCCGGCTTTAGTCCCGAAACAATCATTGCTATCATTTGCTGTTTCAATGCTGTTCAATAACAAGTCCTCAAGTAAAAACTACAATTAAAAAGCATAAAGAATGCGATTCAATAGATGGTGTTCGTCGGACCTATCGTTTGACAGCTGTACCATGCAAAACAGTTACATTCAAATCAATTATGGGTCATGGTCAATGGGTCATCTAGTTATAGATTTGGCGTACAGGCAGTAAAATCATTCACCTATTCATGTGTACAACTGTCGCCAATTTAAACTTGTTATACTTAAATTTTTCATTATTAATATAAACGGTGAATATTTAAATGAGTTACAATTTAGTCTCCACTATCTGTGACATTGACCGCTTTACCCAAAAAACATTTCAATAGAATGTAGGGAGTTCCGAAGGCTGCGGTTATAAATCTAGTCAGAGCATCAAATTGCTGAAAAAGTGTGGAGCTAGTTAATTCCCAAGTTAACAAAGTTTTTTTTTATAATTTTGCTAGTTTTATCCTCTGAAGTATAGTCTGTTTTCAAATACTTTCATTCGTCACATTTACTTACAGTACAAATGCTGTTACTTCTTTGATTGAATTTTATAGGTACGAACCTTTGGACGTTTATTCCGACGTTTATTACATTGTCTTGTCTTAATAGCAAAGAGAAGACAAACTAATAAAGAGAATTAGTTTGCAAAAGGTTATTTGCCGACCTTGAGGCGTTCTAACGTTGATTCGTGGAGCAGGTTGTTGGCTGTCGTTCGATCTTAAAATCGTGGGCTCACTTTTAGATCCTTGACATCGATTTGCTTGTTTGTTCTGAATTTTTAACACGATACATATATATAATTATTAATACATGAAAGGCAAATATCGACTGAGGAGTGTAAGATTTGCTGAATCTAGCAGTTTATGTGGAGAAGAAATACAGAAAGCTAATATTTATATTAATAATATATGTGTTATATGTATATCAGGTCCTGCGTTCTTTTTATCTTAACGATTTCTCGCCATATCATTTTGTGATTGTTTTGATTTGATGGCGTTAATTTTAAAACCGTAAAAAGTTATAATTATTTTTTAATTGAAATCTACCTTTAAGCTGACCGAAACGTGCGACTCTTTCTGAACCTAGACATAACAGTATACTTATAAATAACGTTTTTTTTATATTACGGTTGAACTCCTATAAATAACCAACTCCTGCTACATAACAAAGTAGTGTAGTACTACAATACATGTATTATATTTATAGCATACACAGTAGTACAATAGCTAAGAGCACCATTAGTTTTAAAACTCTTCTCGATTATGAAGACTAAAACAAACATCAGTTTTCAACAGTCATTTTAACAATGGAAACACAAATTTTAAGATAACGGCCATTTTTATTATGACTTACTATTATACATATAACATTTGCTATCGAAAAGACAAGGAATATTATGTCGAAGGGTTGATGAAATTACTCAATTGAAATGTCAAGAAGATCAAGCACCATAGGTATACGATCATATTGTCCAGCACAGATAATAAATTGACTATCATAGTATGATGAAATTCATAATTTATATTCATCATAATCGCAATCGTATTACTGATAACAATGACTATTTACTTTGCACGTCGAGTATTTTAGCGTACATTTTATATACTTGACGACCCGTGTAGTGTAGTGATTACCTTGCAAGCTCACATTCGAAAGGTCTTGACGAATGTCCCCAACGGTACTTAAAATTGACCGATGAATTTAGTTTTCTATTCCCGGTCTGAGTATTAGTGTAATTGTCTTATTTTAATCTTTGGCGAAGACAATGAATTTCACTGACAATCTACTCTCATCTTTCATGTTTTATCTAGATGGAGATGCTTCAAAAGTGAAATGGCCTATCGGGAAAGTACTTTCGAAACGGTCGTATTTTGTGTTGTGTTGTCGTTTAAGTTTCATATTTCTATGTCGATTGATTTTGCAAGTTTTAGCACTGTCTATACGACAAGTAGCAAAGCTGAATCACGTGTTTAATACTAACAACAAAATACTTATTACGTGAAATTATAAGTAGGTAATTAATTTTCAAAGTTATATCTTCACCACCATAATTACAATACTTTGAACTTAAAATATTTAAGAGTGTATAGCTTAAGGCCGTCATTGCTTGTATTCGACATTGTATGTTTTGTTTTAATTAGCATTTCAATTTATAAGTATATGAGCGTAAAATTTTGATTTGGTCTCGTACCTACATCCTTGAAGTGAAATATCGAGACAGAACCGGCACAAACGTGAGTTATCCAATTATAATCTAAAATGCTAAAGGAAAACCTGCTAGTGGGTTGATTTCTGTCTGTTAGTATAATAACTGACTGTATCTTTACATAAAAAAACATATAAAAATATGTAATATGGATTTAATAATAAGAATTAGGGTTGACGGCAACAACAATAAACTATTAGTTTTATTTTAAACGAACTTTGTAACAGCGTCCCAATGAGGTAATGGAATACTAAATAACATAATGAGTGTAATAGAAGTTTTACTGCAATAAAAAATTAAAATTAAAATCTTCTGTGACATTTACTGTAATCCCTCAAAACACCATAATGTCAGCGACTGAAGCAAAAACGTCAAACGGAATAATTGCCATTTTGTTGTCAGAAGACTGAAGTCTCAGTATAATGAAAGGATTGGCAGAGTTTCTTATGATTTTTTTTGTTTACACCAGTTTTTTGACACGGACGTGATGTATTGGGAATACTTCATTGATATCTTTACAATGAATTGGGATAATAGGATTAAAAAATGGCAGTTCCTCAATGTAACGGTATCGCTTTGCACTAACATAACTTTATATTCAAAGTAAATAAGAAGTAGTATGTTTTACTTTGGTATTCATTGGGTTTACTGTAAATAATTTTTACGACAGGCTGAGCATTTACGACTTCACACCAGAATATGGACCGGGGATGTAAAGGACAAAGATTCTGGTAGTTGCGTTGATGAAGAAGGACACTTTTGCGGGACAGTGTAATACCGTCACCAAACTATTTAACATACTGTAGTCTTATCACTATGTGTCACCGTAGGTACTTATCCATTGTAATTATGAGTATATTAGCTGTTATAGAGACATAAAATGTAGGTAGATCTGGATTTGTTTTTTCCCCCGAGTTCTGAACTATAATACAGCCTTCAGGTACATCGTAAAATATAATATAGAAAAGTTATCTGTAAACTAACAGTATTCTATTAACAATGGTCATTTTGTAATTTTTCAGTATCTGGACATCGGGGAAGATATGAACGTACCCGATGATTTCACACCAAGTGAATTGCAAACAGGGAAGTGGTGGCGACACTTGCTGGCTGGCGGCATCGCCGGCGCCGTCAGTCGGACTTGCACTGCGCCGCTCGACAGGCTCAAAGTATTCTTACAGGTCTGTTATTCTATCCATCACTCTTAAATATATTGTCATCACATAATTATTTATTTTTCCATTACTTTTAAAGTTTGCAGCTGGAAGCTAAAACATGTTTTTGATGTTATAGGTGAATCCTACCAGAGAAAATATGGCTAAATGCTTAGCCAAAATGATAAGCGAAGGTGGTGTTACCGGATTGTGGCGAGGCAATGGAATAAATGTCATCAAAATAGCACCAGAATCCGCTATTAAATTCGCCGCTTATGAACAAGTTAAGCGGCTTATAAAAGGCGAAAAAAAGAATAATCCATTAGAAATACATGAAAGATTCATCGCCGGGGCTACCGCTGGAGCTATCAGTCAAACTGTGATCTACCCACTAGAGGTGCTAAAGACAAGATTAGCTTTAAGAAAAACAGGGCAATATAATGGCATCGTAGACGCCGCAAAGAAAATTTATGCGAGAGAAGGACTGAAATGCTTCTACAAGGGATACATTCCAAATATCCTGGGAATCGTGCCGTATGCGGGCATCGACCTTGCAGTGTACGAGACCCTGAAAAAAAAATATATAAATAGATACCAAGCCAACAACGAACAACCCGGCATGCTCTTGTTGTTGGCTTGCGGCAGCGCGTCGTGCACTCTCGGCCAGGTCTGCTCTTACCCGCTTGCCCTCGTGCGGACAAGATTGCAGGCGCAAGGTGAGATTTCATTTCCTATCCGTAACTATAAACGGTCGTATAGACTTGTCGGTTCCGTCATAGGTGGTATTTTATTATTAATTTATTGTGTTACGGAAGAAAGTTAGGTTTTTCGGTGTGCACTAAACACGAGACAACCGTCTTCGTCCTCAGAACTATCAATATCTCAGGTAGAACCACTACTGAGGTTGATTGCCTATGAGTTGCAAAGAGCGCTTAACATTAAGTGCGCCCTGCTTGCTGATTTGCTACATTTCGCCACAGTCTGATAATGGGTGTTTAGGCAACTCAGTATCAGCACATGTTCGCTATCGAATCTATCGATGATGATTGGGATGTTAGCGCCATATGTATTTAATTACAAAACTTTTTCCATATGAACGAGCATCGAGCAATTTCTTAAAATCTATATTGATTTATTTTCGAAATAAACTTCAGTTTTTGTTCTATTTGAAATCAATTGAAAAGCAATCGGTGGATTTATCAGTAATATGACGTCATAGCTTCTTATCGTTCATATAAAATGTATGAAAGAATTGCATTTTGGCAGTTCATTTAAAGCAGGGATTCCCAAACTGTTTTGGTCAAGAGACCCCTTTTCCAAAAGGGGTTGATAGCTCAGACCCCCATAGCCAAATTACTTAACTGCTCCTATCTCTAGTTTTTTTACTATTGATACAAAATACTTACCAATATAAAAACTTTGCGGTTTTTATTTATGTCTATATCGAACTGGGGAACTGGGAACCCCTGAAAGTATATCAGTAGCTGTCATTTAGCAAGAAAATACTAACTTATTGAATTAACAATTACAGAGAAGGCAGCGAAAGGCGCGGAGGGCACGATGCGGGGAGCGTTCCGAGAGATCGTGCAGCGCGAGGGCGTGCGCGGGCTGTACCGCGGGATCACGCCCAACTTCATCAAGGTGATCCCCGCCGTGTCTATCTCGTACGTTGTGTACGAGTACGCGAGCCGGTCGCTCGGCGTCAACATGACGTGAGCGCGGAGCTCGCCCCCCTCTAGCCTCACATCACATTCTATTTTAAGAATACTAGCAAATTTTGCATTTGTTGTAAATAGCTTTTGTGTTGTTTAAGTTTATTATTTATTTAATTATTTGTGAAATATTATTCCAATACTGTTAATTTTGACCATTGACTTGTTAATTTGTGCCGGCTACCTCTCGTGGGTAGTTGTTAGGCATAACGAGGACCTACTTCGAAACGTATATCGGTGGATGCATTTGGTTTGTTGGTAAATCGTCAGGTGTAGAACGATCAGTGTTGAACGCCGGCGTAGTGCTCGGTAGACATCTGTGATTACAATAAAGAATGCAATTTTTTATTTATTTTATTTTTGTCCTTTTTTATTACTTTTTCGTTTTTTTATTACTTTATATGTACAATTACATTTTTTACTTTAATCACGTTAGGATGTTTGAAGAAGTTTGTTGTAAAACGGCGGGAACTTGTGAACCAACTGTCCCACTGCCGATGGAGAAGCTACTAATCTTATACTTTTTTCCCGCCCAAGGCGCAATCGCTTTCCTATAATTTTAAATATAATTAATAAATATGCCCCTAAAAGTTAGTTATCTACCAGTCTCTCACATAACAGGTGAAATACTACCTTCGTTTAATATTATTGGTCGTAAGATTAAGACAAGAAACTTGCTCTGCGGGATTTCTTGATTCGCCCTAATTTTAGGCATATGAGGGTCATATTCTCAGTAATACTGACGCACTCATCACCCCGCAATAAAATATTTTTTGGTTTTATGCTGATCACTTTGTAAACCTTTGCTTGTAGCTTATATAGCGAGGTCGGCGGCGGGACAGTTACTTTGAGCCAAAACATTGGAAACCCAAGACACCAGGCATGATCTGTGATTAAAATGACTAAAATTAATGGTAAAGGTACTCGTAGGTACTGATAGGTAAAGAAATTTTGATGTTATTAGACAAATCATTTTGTAGAATCTGTTATCTACAAATCTTTCTTTTATACGAATCTAGTGGTTAGATATTTTAATAGCACTTGTAATTATTTTCGTGTGTTAAAACGCCATGAGATTAATAACGGCGATACTATTTAGAAATTATGAAAATTATTTAGTGAAATACAATTTGATGCGAAATATTGTAATTTTAGCCGCATTTTTCTGTATTAATGATAGTTAGGTTTTTCTCAAATGATTATACAATACAATATTATTAAATCTAAACAATTCGCTGGTACGAAATTAATATTTATATGCACAATAATAGTTTGCATAAAAATATGCAAGGAACGATGTACCTATGTGCGTTTTTGATATGTGCATTTTGGTTGTGGTTTTAAATAATGGTTTGGCCAGTGATTAAAATGTAATTACTTTTTCAAACATTGTCGCTCTGTTAAGATTTCATTGTAAATCTAACATTGTGTTGAAAAAATTTACACCACACGGTCTGTGATTATAGTAGCAAATCTAATCTTTATAGGATAGTGAGATATTAGTGTATTGCAGTATAGAAAATCTAGTTGACTATGACAATATTTGTCGTATTTACAATTATTTAGTGAATTGACATACTTCATATAGTTAATAATATTATTTACGAAAACAATATTGTTTGCCTTTGCGCTCCAAGACATTTGAAACAAACATCCGTATATTTAGGGATGTACAAAACTAATCACGTACATTGCGATACATGGTCACAATTAGAGCATTTTTATACTGACCTTACGGTGATGATTCCTCTGATACAGTTTTCATAGATGGATAGATCTGATCACAATTTTGTCACAATGTGTTATACTTACATTACATTTTCATTCTCTAGGCCAGCTAGTATGGCGGAGTCCTAAACATAGACTATTGATTGTACTTACACCATTTGAAGCTAGGTATAACAGCGCTCTGCTCTAATGATTAGGAATGAGAATATTAATAAAACTTATAATATATTTCATCAAGTTATCATTTTCGGTTTTGAATTTCTGAACCATCAATGCAAGTTTATAATAATTTACACCCTTTTCATTTATGGGTTGTACGCCGGTACCGGTAATATTGGCCGTAAAAGTTTGTCAGGTTAAGTTAAAAGGGAAAAAAAATTGCTTATGTCGTAACAGTAAAAGTGAAGTTTGAGTTTCAAATCTAGATTTTTATAGTCGTGATTTTTTACAGTCGTCAGGTCTGTTGAGGCATTTGTCTTAGCTTCAAAATAAATATTTCAATACGAGGCATTCTCACTGATCCCTGACTGCTGGGAGTGCTTAAGGAACTTTAGTCAGTAGAGAGTTTCTTAAACTTATTTTGTCTGCTGCCCACTGTAAGAATCAGTTACTATGCACGGCCCTCCAAATCACAAATTTAAATTAAAGTCCAAAGTATATTTAAATATACCTAAATAAAACCCTCACTACGTTGAATTATTTATATGTTGTCGTCTCTCTATCGCCCCCGTAGCATTACCAACAAGGGCGCGTTATCGCCCACTATGAAAGACTGCACTTATCGCTGGACCCTGCATGCTTTTTAAATCGTCTCATTGAACAGCCACACATATATGGCAAATTTAAATTCTTCAGCTGAATGATGATGCCTACTGTTACAGATTCTTAGACCTAATTGTATTGTGTAACTACAAGATTATTAGATATAATAGTAGATATAATCCACAAAGTAGACGTGACGTTCAAATGTGGCCCAATTTAATATAGTAAAATGCATGGTATTTCAGAGCACTGTATTACTGCTATGTGCTAAATTTGTATCAGATGTGATGCAGCATACAGTACGTATCAACGGTATCAATGCGCCCGATGTTGTAGCGAAAAATTGATAAATTAATACATGCAGCGAAAATTTCGTATATTTCTTTTAAATATTACACCCAAGAAGTGCGTGATATTTGGCATAATTAAAAGATTTTGTGCAGAAAGCTAAATTCAATACATCATTTATATGATGTTATACGGGCATAGTAAATTAAACCCCATAAAGTACCTATGTACCTACTCCATTCTTCAGGATTGTACTTAAGACAACTCAATTTAGGCCGATTATTTAAAAGAAATGAAGCCATATACATAAAACACGTTATACAAACGTTTCAAAGGTAATTGAATTTTTAACTTTTTAAACAATGGTTATAAGATAAAATTAAAAATATAAACGTAAATCACTCTAAGGTCGTCGCGTCTAAGATGACATATCGAGTGTCCAAGATGACAATGTGATCAAATCAAAATAAATTTTAAGGACATAATTCGCAGGTAGGCTTGCATATAGTGTGTAACATAGTATATTATATAATATATACCATTGTAACATAGTTAACGCTTAACCCAATGTTCTTTTGGTGTAGACTGGCTAAATATTTCATTGCAGTAAATGCAAGCAGAATTATCTTCCTTCTCAACCAATTTTGCCGCGTCAACAGACGTTTTTGATTGTCCGACATCTTGTATAAAAAAAAAGAGTGCGGCCCAGGGACACACGGATGGAGTTTTAACTTTGCGTTGTCAATTTATATAAAGTAAAAACGTATACGCGGCGAAGTCATAAAATTTCACTTGAAAAATAATATAGACAAAACATACATATGTACGTTGCATTTGTATTTGACAAAATGATGATTAATGACGTTAAATGGGTTAATATAAGTAAATATCCATGCATTGCCAATTGTTTATTATAAAATATACTTTTTTTATTTATTTACCATATAGAAATATCATAATTAGATAGTTATTATAACCGAACTTGACTGGCCTCGTGGTCTAGTGGTTAGCGAACCTGACTGCTAAACGAGAGGTCGTGGGTTCGATCCTCACCCAGAA
>DWNH01000099.1:0-20404 GCA_018249895.1 Tiana niger
GGTGGGAATCGAACCCACGACCTCCCGTTTAGCAGTCAGGTTCGCTAACCACTAGACCACGAGGCCAGTCAAAAAGTCAAAATCACATTTTACTAAGTAAGTAATAAGTGACAAATATCTCTTATCAGCGAGACAACTACATACGTCAGGCGTCATAGTCATTTCTAGAAATTAGATTTTGGTAGCGTTATCTTTACATTAATCTACCGTTATGCTAACTTTAATTGTGTGTACGACTTATCTACGAATAAACAAGAAACAAAGATTGACGTGTGTGATGTTGCGCAACGTTCACCGTCCAGGCCACGGTCTAGTTAAATAATTTGGAATATGAAGTGAGTGGACCTGTTAAACAAAATTTGGGGCACGACACAATATCTATTTTAAAAAATATCAAAACCTATGAATACGACAAAATTATCGTCAATATCTGTTTAGCGGTGTCAGACCTTATTGGCGGCAAAAGACTTAAACAGACAATAGAATTTTTGAACAGGAGGAAAGGAAATTAGGTATAAATAGCATGTTTAGGTAAATTTTTGACTTCAATTTTAATATCTCAGAGTCCAATTATTTTATAGTTAGGATTGTGAATTATCCCACAGGAAAAAATACGATGATCGAACCAGAAAAGTCTTTGGTTTGATACAGATCTCAGAGTTTGTACACACTTACCTTTTTCAGTTCAACCGCATATCTACTTTTTTGGTTGCTACATGCCCAGCTCATGTAATTCATACATAATGGTACGTGTATCGATTCTATTGGCATATATTGATACCACATTGGTATGTACAAGCCATAGTCGCGGGTTACATGGCTGCGTTACGTGTGATGTTAAATGCATTGGTTTATTTGTAAAAGTGCATTTCTAGCCTGGTGTATGGCCGCGGCGATAGCTTCGTTTTTTTATTATTTTTAACTCGATTTGAACACTATTATGTAAGGAATATGTTTTGTTGTGGCAAATGTAAATTGATACGGAGATTCTATCGTATCGTTTTGATTGATAGATGGTTTTTGGCATTGCTTTAGTTTTGTTTAACAATCGGCTTTAGAGTTCAATTTTATTATTTAATGCAGAAGGCGATTCCGAATATATTTTATTTTGTAAAGAACCGTTCGAAATAAGAATATTTTCGTTGTAGTTATTGGCCAAGTATAGTTACATAATAAAATTGTAAATTTATTGTTTTTTTTTTTCATTTAGCACAACTTTTGTGTACTAATTTGATTCTCCAGAAAACAAATCTAAATCATGAGATAGCTAATATTATACTTTTAGTATAAACTTCTTTTTCAGTAATACAAAATCTAGCTTCCAATACATTTCATGAATTACATAACCAGCCTACATAATATCGTTAAAAATTAAATAAGAGCTACTTTGTTATTCATCGCGGCGTACATGGGAATTAGAGTTGCATTCAAAACAGGCGCAGCGGTGAAAGCGGGCAATGTAACGGACGCAACGCGCAGTCTGCGCGCTCAGTTCGGGAAGTTTGGTCCTTTGTGAAAAACAAATATGGCCGCTTGATAATAAAAACAATTTTATTAAGAAAATTGTTTGTTTGGTTCTGAAAGGAGTGTCAGGTATGTAGGAGTTTTTACGTTATGTTATATATTTTATTTATTTTTAGTAATAATATTAGTTTTTAATAGTTTTGAGCGTTTATGAAACTAATTTGCTGATGCTGGTAATTAATAACTTTATCTTGAGACTTCATAATACAACTAGGGTCTTCAGGGAAGATGTGCTGTCTAATATATATATGTATATTAAGCATATTTATATAATCGATATAAAACTTTTTACTTCAATTTTTTTCGTTTCCATCAAACGATGTCATCCTTTTCTTCATGTTTTGTTAAATCTATTCAATATTCTATTAAATTATTCGATTTAATATGTCGAAAAACAAAAGCCATAGTAAGTGTAAGTTATTAATTAAATTTAATGAATTGTAGAACTCCTGATTTTAAATTACAGGAGTTTAGGGACAAAGTTTTTTAAAATATTGCTAAGATTCTTAATAATATAGAAATAGTTCATTTCGAGCCATTTTATTTATGAATGAGGTTCTTGAATCGTGGGTTATATCTGTTACGTAAGTTACGTTATGTACTTATTAAATTAAAATATTTTTAATCAAAGCAGAATTGAATTATTTACTGCTTCAATAATTGAACTTTTTTTGTATTAGCTAACTCTGTACACGTCCCTACTTAATGAATTGTAAGTAGATATTTTAATATAACAGATAGATAGTTACTTATAATTCAGAATTGTAAAGTAACAAAAAATATTTTATTAGAATTGTAATAGGTAAATAAATTTGCATTGAGAGAAAGCACTAAAATAACGGAGGTAACGAAGCGAGCGTGCAGTCAGTGTGCACGGGCCGTAACTGTTGGTCCTATGAAACGTTATAAACATCCGTAGAGCATGTGATATTTTTCAATGAAACTAGGTGTTTTAACTGTGTAGTGATATGCAAAGTATATTAACAATCCGGTATGTATTTTCTAATACCCGAAATTAATATTATTATATCTACAGTTTGACATTGACGTCAATTTGAGGTGAAACGCAATCGATAGATCGATCTGTTATCTGCGTTTATAAGGTAGGTTCGTCGCACGTAGAGGTACCACTACTAGGTACCTACTCCTAAAGATGAGTGTGACTAAGGATTGCAAACCCAATGCTTTTTCCACATAATGGATTGAATTATCTAATCTTAGATATTAATTTTTTTTCGAAAGTAGGTACAAATTATTATAAGCGATTTCCTTTCTAATTACTCTCCCATAATCATCAAGCATTATGATATGAACCATCTTACTCTCACGATTTTTAAATGCTAATAATGTACGCATGCCCATAAATGATTGCTCACTAAATGTCGCAATTTGTCTTGAACACGTGATGTAACTTGGTTGAAAATTTGGTGTATTTTTTAACCAAATGCGTTTTCACTATCATTATTACCAGCCTTCATTACTCATGTCTTCTCAGAGAGATAACGTTCAGGCCGTTTTCAAGTGCGGATTGCTAAATTCATCAACTAATCTTTGTCCACTTCTGGTTTTATGAAGAACTCTGACGTTTCTTTAATATATTTTCATTTTATAGATTACTGAAACATACTTAACAGAGATGTAAATTTATGGCAATGGTGTGTATGTAACTAGATAATTAATTACTACGCTTTTGTCACTTCCTCGATTATATTTTTTTCACAGGGCATATCAATTAAGTTTATCACACAAACTAATCGAGTGTGCCGCATGAATGCACGTAGGGCAATTAGTCAAAGTTTGGTTTATTGAAACACGGTAAAAATTATCTATCACGCAATTATCCCATTAGTACAACACGTTAGTACTGTGTACGAATAAACAAACAAATGTAAGTTATGTAAACAAAACGGTACACTATTTACTGTTAGTTATTCGTAAGGCAGTAGTGGAATATCGCCTTAGAATGCAATACATCAAAGAAAGTTTATATTCACGATGCACGTGTTTGTAATAGCTACAATACATTACAATTCCTGTTTGTTGAAATTTCAAGCAAACCCACTGAACCGATTTTAGTGAAAACTATACGTCCTCCGTGTTACATTAATAAGTAAAAATAGTTTAGGGATAGTTCAAATATTACGTAAGCAACGGA
Source organism: Tiana niger (assembly GCA_018249895.1). Lineage (NCBI taxonomy): Eukaryota > Metazoa > Arthropoda > Insecta > Lepidoptera > Hesperiidae > Tiana > Tiana niger. The sequence goes on from DWNH01000099.1 coordinate 3,680, forward strand.
GGGTAAGGGATGATCATTTTAGGGGGCGAATACCACAGCAATACTAATTTATTTAAGTAATTTTCATATAATTATTTTGTTGCAAAATTCAGTAGAAATAGAGATTTTGTGACAACTAAATAAATACTTACGTTAGCACAGAGGAGGTAAGAGCTATGCTTACTGCTGCTGACAAGGGATGGGGGTTTAAAAATGACTAAAATCCTGCTGAAGTAATACTTGAACGGCCCCTTACACAGTGTTTAACACTAAAACTAAGAAAATAGTAATAGTCTACAAGTGGTTTGATACAGCAATGACGAAATGTATCGTGAATAACTTGAAATCCATGTTCGCATGAACGTGGAACAAATAGAGACAGAAATATCTTAGTATATTACCAGATAACGTTCACTAATGCGATTTTAATTTTATCGTATCGCCAAGATTAATACTTTGTACAAGAGCAATATAAAAGATCTGAAGTAATTCGATGTTACGCTCGTTTTGTTTCACTCAACAGCGCCGATGATCTTTATGTGTGGGTGTATAAGGGTGAAATTGAATTACATTTGCGTTACGTAGTAGCCAAGCGGCACACAAGCGGAAAATCGCAACATTCAACAGTCCACGATCGATCTTGAAAGATGAGTGAACGTGCTGATCAAACAAATAATGGCAAGTGGGCACGCGAGAGAAAATACTTACAAAAAGTTGAGTGTCTTATGGTATATTGTACTCTGTTTTCATTGGTGACGTAGTTTTATTGGTTTTTTACGCTTATATAAAATTTTTAAATGTATGATTATGAGATTCTTTGACAAATAGAAACGGGTAAATCTAAAGCAGAGTTTCTTTCTTAATCTTGGGTGGCTGGACCCCAACAGGATTCTTGGCGTGATTGCTGAGATCCAGCTATTAGATATAAAGACTTTAATTCCCCGTGGATTTCATTTAAAAATGAATCTGTGGAGTTATCTTCCATACTATATATCTCTATGACGCAGGGTTCTCAGAATTAATATTACTTAATTGAAGTAAAGTTGTACGCGTTTAGATATTAAAGATAACCAATTGTCATATAAACCCTAATCTATAGGGAGATCTAGGATGTTGTTTAAGCTGCAATTGGAACTATGAATTCGCGCCATGGATCAGAGACAGAAGCCCCTTCTATTGTCTCAGAACAATGTAGTGTTTTTAAAACATGATATCCCTTTGAACAAAGTATGTAATTTCCTCAAAATCAGAGCACGCTTAGACTTATTTCTTTATTGTTGACTGTCGGAAGGGACTGGCATTTCACGCAGTCACCCGCTTTCCCATGGCTCGACTAAAATATCAAGTTCCAAGGAATATTACCCCGAAGACATCAACCGTGGCGGTTCAATCATCTCATCGGCACCACGTACCGGCGAGCGTACAGATAATTAATACGAGGTTTTACTTTCCCCGTGGAAAAGCGCGAAAGGCAGTGGCTTCTCGCTGTTCACGTGGACTGAACGTCTCAGGTTATTGCGCCGCGGGTATTGTGTTACTGGCGTACGAGCTTTGTGTGTGTGATTAGAGGATTCGATGAGGGGTTTGACGAGGAAATGGTAACGTGTGTCGTGGACCGTTTTGGATTTTTGTTAATCTGATATTGATGGAAAAGCGGCTCTGGCTGTGCCTGCTAGGTTTTATATGTTATCGTGTTTTCAATTAGTGAGTAAGTAGTCAGATAGTCACAATCAGAGTTATTTGTTACCTGAAGTCTTGTACTGACATTTATGTTTCAATCGTCATTTAAAACCAAGTAGCATATAGGTACCCATTCTAATGCCTAATTAAGGTTTTCTTTTTCTTTTTGTTTAATTATCACCCTTACTATTTTTTACACCAATAACAGCCAGCTCGTCAAATTTGCTTCTAAATTTAAAAACGCTTACTAAGTATCCCGCAATTGACATTTGTCCTTTCCTATGTTCACCAATGGTGGGTGTCGATGGTCCAACGGTCACATTACGACGCGTTACTACGGGAACTCGTCAATCGGCCCGATCGTACCGGGATCTAAAAGAGGCGCGGCCAGTGACGGACTAAAGTGAACAGTGAACTAAGTCTAGTGACTCTAAATATAAACGGCATACCGTACGAAAATTTAGAACGCCCAACGGATTGCACGTTCTATATTTAAAACGACTGCAGCTGCCAGTTTGAACTTTGTTCGTATGGCGCGGTTTTAGCTTTTTCCTACTCTACGGACGGTAAGGGTGGTTTGTTTTGAAGTCACTGTTTTTTATACGTCGTTAACTAAGTCACTATTTATATCTACTGAAATGTGAAGCAGATTTATTTGTTTTGGTGCCTTTCATCTCGTAGGTGTTTATGTTATTTGGAAGACGATCTATGTACCTAATGTGGCTACTTATATACTATACTTCCAGAATATTCTTCTCTCTTCTATTGCTGTGTAAACACGCCTTTGCCTTCACAATTGTTATCGGTAAAGGCATGTATAGTACCAAGAATCTGATATACAAGGAATTCACCAGCGCTGACGTTTTTGCTTCCACGGTTTTCCATTTTCTCTAACGAGAGTGATATGATCATGGTAATTGTCAAGTTTTTGTGAGAAAAGCGATGCTCGGGCGCTTTGAACACAATACGTGTATCGTGGAATCTTACATGAGATGGTTATTCCATCTAGTTGCACTTGTTGACGTATCTATTTGAGCGCACTGATGAACCGCTTTGTAAGTTAGTTTTGATTTTTTGCTGGAAAGGTGAAAAGACAGTGATAGGTCGTACGCCGTCCGTGAAAATACCACCGCCACACCCGATTCCACCGTGATTTATTGTGGTTCAGAAGCAGAATGTGGTTGCCGGAGTACGCTAAATATAAGACGATCATCGTAATCTTTAGGTGAAGCAACTTATCTAAGTACGATTTCAGATAGGACTATCTGAGGTTGGACATGAATATCTCTTTTTCTTCCGGCCAACAATAGCCAAAGAGCGCCCAAAGCCTATGATCAGCTTATACATTTTACGACATTCATTAATTTATGTAAATACCTTATAATTAAATAAATATCTTTATTCTAAGAATTGGAGGTGCTTAATACCAGATGGCCTCCATCTCATTTGCTAATTTCTGTAAAAATCCACTAGCTATTAAAGATCGACTGCTGGACATACATACATATACCGTTACGCCTTTATATTCCATCTCAAATAATAACTTTACTTCAATCGTTATTACACCAGCATTACACAACATTCCTTGTGGACACTTAAAACAAATATATGAATCTGTGATATACCGTCAAACTATTGATCTAAAGTTTTACTAAGCACTTAGCTAACTACTTCCTAAGAATCGCCAAGTCGCAAACTACTTCCTAAGTACATTTTTGTATGTTAACGATACAATATAAATACTTCAAATCGATAGCGATTATGCATAAAACGAATGCGTTTAAAAAGTAAGTAGCTTTATACATTTAATATTTCAATCACCTTGAATTAATTTAGGTCAACGGGTGTTCTTATAAATGACTGAATGTGCCTCTAAATAACATTACAAAAACTTAAAGGAATGTCGATTTCATTTGCATAGCGACCTTTTATAAATCTCAAATGTCATCAATCTATAAATTTTGCTGTTTTTAATAGTACTGGAAGGTGACTCACTCTCCGTTGTAATTGGATTTTAATATGTGATTAATAATAGCATTTTTCATTGTGATAACATCACGCTTTAGCTGTTCTAGTGTTGATACAAAGAATTATCATTCGTTATGTCCATTCACTTCTCCAATTTAACTACTGTAGATGTTTATGAACAAGAACTTTATTTAACGCGTTTTTGTACAATTAAAATGTTTGTAATTGTTACGTTTTCTTTGCTTATATTTTAAGTTATTTCAGGCATTCAATTTCTTTAACGGTTAACTCTTCAACTGCTAATTTTAATAGCTACTCGAAAACTATAAGAAATGTAATGTAATAAGGATTGAAGCTTTTAATGTTAAGCTCGGAACATTCAGATGACATCAATAGTTAGAAGTAGGTAAGAGTCACATTTTTCCTAGACACTCTCTTACTAGAACCGAGCGGGTTTCCTTTCCGTTTGTTGTACTTGTCCTTTCCATCTCATTTATCCGCGATCGCTCGTTGAATAATGGAAAGGTTACGCTAATTATTTGGGGGCGTGAACAGTTCAGTGAAAGTGTAGTGAGCTCGTAAATATTGCATTGTTCGCGTCGCGGAGCCTCGTGCCACAGTGCCGTGGTGTGGTTTCGCGCTTTCACGGACTAATTCTTTATGTTATTAGTCCACGTGTGTTCAATGGATCTTATCTTGTAAGATCGAGCTTTGAAAAAAGATGCCTCTGTTACTAAATTAAAATGGTTTTACCATATCTTGCAACATAGACTGCTGATAGTCGTAGAGAAAGCTTTTAGTTGCAGCAAAATCTACGAAATTTAAAAAAAGGTATGTGTGAGACCTAAACTAGGTCGCTAAGATCGTAAATGAAATGTTGGAAAAATAATAAGAAACTGTGCATAACAAAGCTAACGAGAAGCTAACTGTAATAAGATGGTACAAGGTTATTTCTTATAACTGACTACTTCGTAGTTATTATTGGAAGTGTGGCGGCTGCATAGAGATTAACTGCAAATAGATTTTTCTTTTCAATGTCTTAAGTGTCTTGGTTTCATTACGAGTTACGAATCGGTTTGTAAGTCAATCGATTAAAACACACACGTCAAACACAAATAATTATTAATTAACCTAATCATAAAATAATTAAGATTAATTTATCTTCTCTAACATACTACTTCTGTCCTAGTTACAACAAGCTTACACATAACTGCTGTAGAACCAGCTTGTAAATCAACAGTTGTTTTCACAAACATAAAACGTATTGTTCCCCTTACATACACTTACAAAGATAATCAACACTTGAATCATTACCCTCACATTTGTATCATTACTCTCATATTACATAACTGTCGTAACATGATTTATGACCTATGCGCGGAATCCACGCTTGAGAGCTCTACAAATGTGGTGCAAATAGCTAAATGAAGTTAATAGTGCTTGCGACACTAACTTTTGCTACTGCACTTATGGCGTCACAAAGTTGAGCAACGGAACTTCGAAGAGATGTATGTATTCATGATAACTAAGATACCGGCTGCTTCATCATCATCATCATCAACCCATCATAGTCCCGCTGCTGGGTGCGGGTCTCTTCTCGAATGAGAAGGATTTAGGCCACAGTCCACCACGCTGGCCAAGTGCGGGTTGGTGGACTTTACATGCCTTACGAGATTTTTTTTAAACTTCCAGACATGCATTTCATCACAATGTTTTCCTTCACTGAAGAGCAAGTGATAATTATTGTAAAATACGCACATAACATCGAAAAAGCGGTGCGTGCGACCGGAATGGTAGGCCGAAATTCAACCACTAGGCTATCACTGCTCCTATCTCAATTTCTGAGATTAACTCGAGTAAACGTTTCACCTAGCTTAAACCCAGTGGCTATTTTAAACAATTGCAAACGTAAGTGGGCGGGAGGCGTAGACTGAGAAATTGTAGGTAGCCTGGCCTAAGACTAGACTGGCGTATTAAACAAGAAAAACAAATCTTACCAGGAACCGGTTGTCACGTAACTCGTATATAAGAGATAGTTATCTCCTATTAGTTGTTTCATTTGCATATCGAAGCATGCATTGGTTTATTAATTGTCTCTACTCGTTGTAGATCTCGTAAATGAGACGTGGTTACCAGCAAAGCTTTCATATTAAATATCTTAGCAGTAGTTCGGGTTGACAGTAATTATAAACTACTTAGTTTATTTACTCTTGTAACGATGAATCGTAAAGTGTTATTAGAATTTAATTACTACCTATGAAATTGATATGCGCTGCGGAAGTTGATTTGTTTAGTTCAAACGGAAGATGGAACATGTGTTCATTGTTTGATTGATTTTTAATAACAAGACGAACGAGTTTTCACTATGGCCGATTTTAATAAAGTTTTCTGCATATTTAATTTTATATGTGTGTGTGTAATAGTAGTACCTACAATAAAAAGTATTATATTTAAATATTTATGTTTGCTAAATAAATATTTATGTTTGTTTATAAACAATTCAGGTGTACTATGTTATAGGCTTTGTCTATAGGTATTGGGATTAGATGGCCGTATGAGTTGTCCCAAGATTACTTATTACTATAGAATTCACGACAAAAATCAGCTACAAAAGAAATATATCAGCCGTATACAACACGTCTCGTTAAAACTTAAAATTAATTCATTTACGGTTTTAAGTTTAATAGTATTCTTCGCGTTTTACTGTTTCCGCAAAATACCGTTTACATACGTCTGTTAGAGAGTTTGAAGGTAGATCGTAGGAAAAGAAATGTTACCTACTTTTGGAAACCTGTTTGTTTTCCAGTACAAACCGCTTTGGAACGCTACCCTTGAAGGTAAAGACCGGTCGAAGCGACCCCGTTTCGTTTCAGACTCGTGAGTTACTCTAAACTTTGTGACGGCTCTAATGGGGACTCCTTATGTTTACTAGTCGACGAAAGATTGTAGAGTTTTGAAATAATACGCTGCCGCCCGGGTAAGTACCACCGCCACACCCAATTCTACCGTGAATCAATTTATTGTGTTTCTGAAATAGGGTGTGGATGCTGCAGTTCACTAAATACGAGGCGACCATCTTAGTCCTCAGAAGGAGCAACGCATTTATTTGCGATTTCAGGTAGGACTAAGGCCTGAAGTTGCAATTGGATGTCTATGGGTTGCAATGACCATTTAATACCAGGTGGCCTCCGCGCTCGTTTGCTACTTTTATCCAATAAAAAAAAGACTGTTGTGCATTTAGATTTTGCTTGATAAAAGCACTTTGACATTGAATATTTCTTTCACGTAATACACCGTATGCACAATAATGAGAATGACCAATTGATATCGTTTTCTGGCATCATGGTCTATTGATCCCGAATTGGTGTTTGATATTCAATGGTCATTGTGCCCGTATCTCTTCGTGTTTTCCCAGAGTCTGTGACGTTTATTTCCTTGTCAATATGTACTTATTTTGATGTATCGAAATGTTTAACAATAAGATGCCTCGGTAATCTTGAAATTATTTTACTATAAATTATTTTTAAATTTATCTCCTATTATTTAAAATTATGAAAATAATTGATGGTCTTTTTTCTGTACGTTCATATTACATATCTTTATGTTGCATCGTATATAAGCCATGTAGTAGGTATAACACAATTATGACACCAACAGGTTGTAATTTGAGTGTATTACAGAAAAACGGAAAGATTTCTGTAACTAACTTATGATGTAAAATTTGTGCCTTGTCTGACTTCGTAATAATCCGTACTTTGTCACCTGTCTCAGACGACAACAAAAGGTTTCTCGTATGTAAATTTAGATATTGTGCCGAGTTCGTTTGCCTTGCCTGATTTAAATGGACCGCCTAATGTCCTATGCAAATATTAACAAGTGTTGTTCAGTATTCTAGTCAGGTTTTACTACAATTGTTTTATGACCTGAAAAATGCATAACAATTGTTTTAGAATTGTTGGCGTCTAAAGTCATGTTCTTATTGCAAAGTTTAGTTTTTATATGCTCTAAGTTATTCTTAATGTGATTTAAATTGTTTTATTTTAATTCGCGTAGATTCGTAATTCTATCGAAAAAAACCGTCTTAGAAGCTTAAATAACTTATTACTTATGTTTACTTGAACGAAATATCGTAGAATTTACATATGTGTGTATAAGACAAAAAACCCGACCTACTTGTGCTTTTTCTAGTTTTTCAAAACAGATGTTCACTGAAAACAGATCTTTACTGGATATGTAATAAGCGTCGTATTAGTGGAAATAACAAAATTCCAATGTATTTTCTAGTACCTGTTAGCAACTAACGGTAAGCAATGTCCCAATATCGTCAGCATCACGCTAAAGTGTTTGGACTGAGCTTGAATCGTTCGCGTGACTCCGTAATATAAAAGCTACGTGATAGTTACGAATATAATGGAACTATTTCGAAGTATTTGTGAGAACGGTATCACCTTTGGTTATACAACTGCTGACAACGCAAGCAATTTTCGTTCCTTTTCACGAAATGGTTAATCTGTTTTAGATTATCTGGCCTCGAGTAAGTTAACTTTCAGTTAAAACAGCTTCAGATGTATTAAATTAAAAAGGTTAGGTGCAAGACAGTCTTGAAAAAGTCTTGAATGCAATAATTGACTTTTGTTATCAAAACATCTTAATGTATTAGGATTGTTTTTTTTATTCCTGTTTTTAACACAATAATTTCGTGTGTAATTGTTACTTAAAAACGTAAGATGGACGAAGATAAAGTTACAGTAAAATAAAACTCCATTATTACACCAAAAGACTAGAATAATATTTTGATTAAGATCGCTAACATCGTGCACAACTTTTGGAAATATAGAGAACAAATACCTATTTACTAATTAGAAATTTTCTCACTTCAAAAAGTTGCTTATATATTAAATTAAATGTGGAAAAAAAAAACATGTAAATTCCCCTATGTAATCTCCTATCTTCCATATATGTTCCCTTCATTTGGTACGGTTCAAAAAGTTGATTATATTCAATCAAAAAAAAACATTTAAATCCCCCTAGATAACTGTCTTCATATATACTCGTATGTTCCCTTCATTTGGGACGGATTATTAAAAAGCTTACGCGCATCCGAATACGCGTAACGAGACGCGAGTGTTGTGCCAATGACCCAAAACAACTTTTTGTGCATATAACGGTCTGGCACACTTGATTTCTTATTGACATAAAAGTTAATGATTACGAGTTCCGATGCCAGTGACTCTCGTATGGGTAGAAGAATCTCTGAAGTAACGCTTTTTTATAACCGTTGAAAATCTTTTTATAATCTGTGGATAGAGTTCATGAATATCCCATCCGATCGTGCTTCAACGGTAAAGACACTTGCATCTTTTAGAACATTATTTTAAAAATCATACTTTGATATCATATTCATGATGACTGAAATACCGGCTTATCCCGTGTATTTTTCGGGTTTGCCCGACTAGCTACAAACCTGACCGAGGTTCATAATCATGAGTCGGTCGCAGGGAAATACCATATATGTATATTTAATTGATATCATATATTTTGTGAATCATATCTTTCCGAACTATTGATCGATATGTTTTAATAACGCTACGTTATTTACTTACTTAGTTTCTAAATCTAAGTTCAAAATTTCAGTTTTTCAAGTCCGTTATTTACAAATTCATTATTATTTATACTCATAGAAATTGCAAGCTAAATACTCACGAGCTGACGTCTATACATACATAGGTACATTTTGTTTCTCGTAGATTGTTTTACCGTTCGCGGTCCGTTTGTTATTTCTATGTCATCAAAGTTTGATGGGTTTTAGAATTTCCATATATGTGATCTATACGGCCAGTTATTTCCGTCTCCAATTGGTTGGCTGTCATTTTCGGATTTAATTACTGGTTGTTATGGCGAACGAGTTGATGATTGAAGCTATTTGTGTCGAAGTCTGACCCAAAATATTATTATTTTACTGTTATAAAAATAGTTTTGTTTTAAAATATACATAGATTCATCAGATTGTTAAAGGCTTATATTTTAAAAATTCTTGTGTTCCTTTCGTTATTTGAATAAAATCTTTATTGGTGTTACAATTTTGAAGGTATAATACTTGGACCAATTTACTTCCCTCACGATTTATTAGCAACAATATTACTAAACAAATCTTGTTAGGATCTCTGATCAAAGATACTATTATGCTGGTAATTAGCTTCCTGTAACAGTTCACAATTGTTCTCCAATTACTTATCAGCGTACTGTTATCACTGGAGTAAATATAAGCTATATATCATTTCCTTAACTCCCAATATTTAGCAAGGTAGTCGAACCGTCTTAATGGTATTTTCGGTTAGAGAAATGGTTATTGTGTTGAGAGCTTGCGATATTTATCGTAGTTCGTGGTACAATTTTCACCGCTGTCTCAATGTATAATTAAACGGCTGAGTTTACTTACGTAGTTAGGAAATCTGACCACGACACCGCGTGTTTGCTCCTAAAGGTCTTAAACGCCGCTGTTAATCCAATTAAAACCACGTTTTATGTCGAAGTCATTGGAATTGGTTGCACGTGATGCTAAATCTTGTTTGAAGCGATAGAACAAATAGGGTCCTATTACAAAAGAATAGAAGCTCGTTTTTTATTTAATGATCAGTTAGTGATAATAGAGCCGTGTGAGAAAGAAACGCTCTAAAAACTGCGAGTTTGTTTGCTTACGCTGGAAGCCTTACGGATGCAATTTCCTTTGCGTGTGTAGCTACTATTTACATAGCTATTAAAACCACAAGCCTTCGCTACTGTCTATTAGTTTTTACGATTATTTGTATTTAAGATGTGTTATATCCCAATAAATTTATCTGAACATGTTCTGAATTGTATCACACCATTAGTCTTTGAACCTTGCCTAGTTGTTTATTTTTATATTTATGTACCTACGTACATATAACTTTTGAACACAGAAAACTGTGCAAAAGTGCTCCTTATTTTACATGGAAATGTCTTCCAGCAGATATGTGACTACAAACTTACTTCTGGATTAAATGTGAATAATAAAATTATAAATATTTCCAAGCGTAAAATTCACAAACATCAAACATATCGAAGAATTTAATAGTTTCATAATCATTAAAAGCAATGTCCGTGTACTACTATAAAACTAACTGTGTATACTGGCCAAATCTGAGTATTGAACATTAAAAATATTCCTAATAGTGTTCGTGATCAATACTATCATAAATCCATTACACGAATTATTATTCACGTTCATCAAGCAACCAACATTTGTGTCATTACAATTAATCTTCAAACAACATTATCATATTATATTTCCGGTAATGGTACGTCATTACTGTTTACTTTTACATAATGCGTTTCTTTATTTCACTGACCCAGTGAAACTTAATACCATATTACACGACCATATGAGATGACGAAAAAAATTACCGTAGTCTGTAATTCCTATGTAATAAAGAGTAATTTTAAGTGCAATTCGTTTAGCAAACCGCAAATATATTTTGCTTGTACTCGTTTGTGTCAGCTTGGGGTCGTCTGTCATCCCCACAGACACACAGAACAGATTCATGTTTTCAATGCGTGATTGTAAAACAGTAATTATCATTTGTTACTGTTTGCCTTCGATGATCTTTTCACCTCTTTGCTTTCTATAATTGAAGTTACAAAGTACGTTAGAGCACGGTATTTATTTACGTGCATGGCAATGATCGATTAGTCTCTTTTATTTAATGTAGTAATAGTTACTGCGGTCCAATTGAGATACATACACGTTTGAATTGAGAATTATATTAATTTTTTATGAAGCGCTACTTCGTCTTTGTAAAAGTTATAAAGACAATGTCGTAAACAGTAAATATTATCTGTACAAAGAATTTACACTTTCCGGTGTATCATTACTAAGAGATATCACTAAAAAATTGTTTGAGATATTCAAGAAAGGTGAAAGGTCAAATAAAGCTTAGTGATAAGTTACAAAAGAAACTTTTACAGTCCCTGATTTCATCAAAATCTGTCCAGCCGTTCAAGTATACATGAAAACGTAGACAGACAAAGTGAAAGAGAATAATTGATTATATTGAAGTATCGGGTAAAAATGTAAGCGTTTAATTACTAACCTTAATGTTAAAATTACAGACTTAAATTTTATTTAACGAATAAAATGGAAGTTTGTAATTTTAATAGAAATAGTAGGACGATTAAAAATAATTTTGTTAAGTAAAAGTAATATTTAATAGCGGTATCCTTGAAAGCAAATTAAATTATGATATCGAACCTACGAGTATCTGACAAGTTGATTGCAATTTGCTGAATGCAGATTAAATCGTAGGTGTGCAATAACAGTTAGGTGGCCAGCTTGAAGCTTAGCATCATTATGATTTTAATAACGAAATCACGATCGTGGGAGAGCATTTAGACATCCAGGCAGAGCAGGCACGAACATCAACCTGAGCAAAGCATTGGTCAAATGTACCTCTAGCTTCCCGTTCACTCTTGAGCTATTTGTCAAGAAGATGAAGTAAGAAAATTTGTTATTAAATGTTTTGTAAGTGACAGTATTCATTATAACTAAAATATCGGCTTACTCACGTGTGTTTTTCGGCTTTGTCAGTAGTTTTATAGGTAGGCTGCCGCCCGGGTAAGTACCATCGACACACCCAATTCTACTATAAAACAATTTATTGTGTTTCGGAAGACGGTTGTGGTGTCCGGAGTTCACTAAATACGGGGCACCGTCTTAGTCCTCAAAAGTAGCGACGCGTTTGTGATCTCAGGTAGGACTAACGTACTGCCTGAAGTTACAAGTGGACGTCCAAGGGTTGCAGTGATCACTTAACACCAGGTGGCCTGCATGCTCGTTTGTTTTTTTTATTCAATAATAATAACACATATATTTGTGTAATAGATATATGTTATATATTAGTGAAACATAGTTTTAGTAAATTACGGTCGAATTTAGGCCACTAGTAATTATAATTATAATATTAGAAATTTATACACCGTAAACGGTAAATATGGACTGAATTAAATGTGTCTTTCAAATCTTTGTGTCTCAATCTCTTGTGTGCAAATCTTTGTATTTCTAGCTTTTGTGCAAATAAATGATTTTGATTTTGATTTAACGTCCTGATAACTCCGGAAAAACAAACTTAGCTACGGTATTCATGAATTTAATTTAGCGAAATTACTTTAAAACCACTAAACATTCATTTAGTTGTTCCGCATACGATTGTTTACACTAGCTTGCGTTAGTCACGTAGTCGAGATCACGAAGCCACGATCGAGATCGTCGTCTTGAGGTAAATGTTATGCTGTTTTTGGTTTTACTGTTTTTGAAGGCAATTAGCAAAAAATTTGGTGGGTTTGTCTTGCGTCCTGGAACCTTGGGATGAGTCATATTCCTTATAGTTTTTGTCATATCATGCAGCGGATTAAGCGTATCTGATATGCTTACAGGTTTTAATTTAACATGTAGGCGTTTTAATATTAACAACATTGCCGTTCATTATCCGTACAGAATGAATCAAAGATAATATCTACAATATCATATCATATCACTTGATATCATTTTTTAATTACGTGTTACCATTTTAGTTTTATTGAATAGCGTTACCCGCCTACCCCAAAACTATGCTTACAGATCTTATATAATTTTATTTTACTTTACTTAAAACAAAATACATAACTGCATTACTACGCAATGTTAATGGTTAAAGTATCTGTCTGGTTTAAGTTGTCCATTCAAGCAACAAGTACACGAAGCTTTCCGATTACGCGATGTCGTGCGTCGGTGTGGACGTGACCGGCAAAATCAAAAACATTACCTTCGAACACACTTCGTCCTTTTGCAAGTCAAGTGCCATCAAGCAATTGAGAAAAAGACGCGTCTGTACCGGTAATAGTGTTTTGTGACGCCGCAGATTGCACCTGAGCTATTACTCAGTATTATTACAAACCGCAAAAGGGAACGCCATGACGCAAACAGTCATTCGTCTTCCAAACGTAATCTGCTGAATGCATTCGTCTCGGGATCAAATGCTGTCTGATTTATGTGTTTCAATCGTTCCACAATCCCACATGGAAGAGCATCTTCGCTCCCATTAATCTATTCAATATTTCGCATATGGTAGGGAAACGATTACCGAACAATTTATAGAACATTTTGTCGATATTACCATAATAAATTTAAAGGATTCTGCTGCATTCACGTCGGATCACTGCTCTGAATATTTGCAATTACTTACGTGAAGGCATTCGATAGATAAGATGGTTGGATAAAGGTTTAAATGAAGTACTCGATGAGTCACTCTTGGCCGCCTAAGCGGACAATCACATTTAGGTTACAATACGGTCGATGCTCGCAAAAAAAAAGACGGTTGTCTTGTGTATGAGCAGGTTGCCTTATAGAACAGGATGAGTTGACATAAGTATGCCGTGCCACAACATTCTATGTGATTCTGATCCGGATTTTATATAAAAACTAGACGTGATGCATCACTGGTTGCACTGTGGTGTAGTTTATTAAAATCAGATTTTCTCAGCGGATTTATCTGTTAAAGTAATTGTATGTCCAATAGCTATGAATTACATTGTACAGCGTGGGTCTCATTTTCGTAATCGTAATTGTTTAAGTGAATTGTAACTTAATAATTTCATTAGACTTGTTTAGTTTATTTTTCTATTAAGTAGGTCTGTCTCTATTATGTGACCTGTTTTAATATTTTTAACGGTTAATTAACGGAGTTAATAATATAAAATTACACTTTTTTGTACGATTTTTAATATACAGTAGTATACGTATACTAACTTGTATTCTTTATCCACAGATTCTAAGCTGAAGGCGCGATTATGAGGACGGCAAACAACTTTCAGGTAAGTCCGGAATGTAAATAACTTGTGCAAACATGTTTGCACCATAAGCACATAATGGGAGTATTCTGGCATTAATCGACATTCTAAGGTATGTATATGGAGCAACCTGTTGAGTAAACTAAGGGTGTGGCGACGATTTCTAAGCTCAAGGAATTAGTTCGCGACCCACGCTTCTTTACCGATAGAATAGAGTCATTAATGTGTTGTGACACTTTGACGATGATTTAGGATTCCAAGTTTAATAATGAGCTCGTTTGACGACTATGAAGCAACGGAAACTGATGAAAAATAAAATAAAATATGCATTACGGCTGTTCATAGATTAAATTTTATTCAAATTTTTTTTATTGCATAACAATAGCAAACGAGCGTGCAGGCCACCTGGTGATAAGTAGTCACAGGCAGGACCTTAGTCCTACCTGAGATCGCAAATATATGCGTTGCTAATTCTGAGGACTAAAATGGTCGCCTCACAATAAATTGCTTTACGGTGGAATTGGGTGTGACGGTGGTACTTCCCCAGGCGGCAGCCTACCACCTATAAAACTTTTTGACATATGACATATTAGGTTAATACAAGAATAATTAATTTTTTCATTCAATAACATCGTTGTACGTTTGAAATCTCAAGGAAGCATAGAAGAAGCCTTGGTTGACGTTGAGGTAAATTTGTTTCTGTCTGCAAGGTGCTTTACCATTTTGGTTGTGTTGCTTCACAACCATATGACAAAGAGCCCACGTTTACATTTATCAGTGAAAATTATGTCTCCGATTTGCGTCTCGGCAACGTTTTGAAATATTTGCGCTTGAATTCACAATTTATTACCTATTCATTTTTGTTGGTCTAGCGCAATTTCTTGGCGCACTGAATTTGTTGTTGCAGATTGCAGACTGCATTATCTGTGATAATTTTATGAAGTTAGCATTTTAATTTTTTTTATGTTTTTAAATTTTGTTCCATTTTGTTGTCAAAAATATTAAACAGTTGAACAGTGGTGAAGTCGTTAATTTTTTTTAATTATAGAAGAGGTATGTGTATTGCCTAGATTAATTAGGTATTCGAAAGATACCTAATGAAGCAATAAAATTATCTCTTCCGTGACATTTAGTTTTTTGATAGTTTACTTTTATAATGATTGTATTCCTTGTTTAAAGATTTTGGCCTTGGTCTTGATTTCTAAATTCATCATTTAAATTTCTGCCCCGCGGGTAATCGAACCCAGGTCCCTTCGAATGGTGGACCGGCATGATAACCACTACACTAGATGGGTTATATTACAAAAATACTTAAGATTAATTCATACTACTTTTTAAATATTCGCGGTTCGCGCATCCGGTTATCATATGAATTCCATGCTCATGTAAGGAAATCTAAGGTTCTGCCACAAACCTAAGACGCCTTCTATTACTGTGGCTTTGAATGACAATAATATTTTTAAATTGCATTTTTATTTAGGTCTTATTATCCGACGGACCTTATTACTGGCGCCTACCTCATTTATATTATCTTAAACATTATGTTGTGTAAGCTTCACAACGAGGTACAAATTGGTGTTGGCATAAAACGGTTTCTTCGCTTGTTTGTGGGAGGTGTTTCGAATTCTGCCCCGGAGGCTTCGGCTAACAATACACGCTCGTATCTATGAGTTGCGACAATCTGCGCTCATTTTAAATCGTTGATATTATGGTGGAAATTTATTCTATATTGCCTCGAATACTTTGGAAACTTAATATATTATGAAGTTTATTTTTATATCTGACAGAAAATCTCTTCAGATCGATAAATACATAATGTTTATGATAATACAATGTTTTCGTTGGAAACAAATAATTTAGATATTTCTTAATTCTACCTTCTTGTTTTGAATGCGATTGATATTAAGTTTGGGATTTTGTATAATTTCGTTTGTCACTAGCACCACATGAGGAGCAATTCTCCAAACCAATCGAATTTTCAATTCATAACCCTTTTTCTTTTATTTTGAATAAAGTGAAAATAAAAGGACATTATTTATTTATGAATTTGATTTTTTGAAAACAATGCTTTGAATCACTTTGTTATTAAATGATTCGTGAGTGACACTTATTCATGATGACTGAAATACCAGCTTACTCACGTGTATTTTTCGGGTTTGCCTCGATTTTTCGGGTTTGCCATTATGAACCTCGGTCAGGTTTGAAACTAGTCGGGCAAACCCGAAAAATACACGTGAGTAAGCCGGTATTTCAGTC
>DWNH01000100.1:0-20382 GCA_018249895.1 Tiana niger
TGAGTACTAAGATTGGGTGTGGCGGTGGACTTCCCTGGGTGGCGAACGTTCCACTCTTCAATCACTGCTTGAGATAATACTGGACATTGCGTTTAAGATCGACTTTGAAATTCAAATTAAAAATGAGGTCACACTAACTAAGGATTGTTATTATTTTTTATACTGTAAAAGTAGCAAACGAGCATGCTAGCCACTTCGTTAATTGGTTCCTGTAGCCAATATATACCAATTTTATTTATCTATAAATATTTATTTATTAATGGAATTATGTTTTTCTATTTCTTAATAATTTTTGTCCTAAATAAATCTCGATCTAGACCTATTTATAAATGGAAATAGCAGCTGATAATAGAAGTACAAACATGTCCTATATTTTACTATTATACTGTGCATATTTTCCTTCAATTTAATATTTATTTTTAATTACGTAATGTTTATCCAAAATTTTTCATGTTAAATGTTTCGTTTTATAATTTACTCGTTAAATTCTCTGTTATTTTGGCACAAAATATCTTACTGGAATGTGTTGGAAAAATCCTTTCATAAAAACTGTCGAATTCTCCTCCCAATATTTTCAAATAATTCGTTTTTACCTCTTGGTTACTCTGATAATACCCCAAAGGTTTCCAGGGAATATGGGCGAGCAAAAAAAGGCTTGAACATTTGCATAATTAAATATCGGAATTAACTCTGCGATCCTGAGGAGATAATTAACTGTTTTACGGAGGAGTGGAGAGGTATTTTAATCAATATTTTTTGTTTCGTGTCTTCGAGACACAGTGAATGTTTATAATACTCTTGACGGTAAAGCAAAACATTTTCCGTTTGTCTTAATGATTCTATTGCGGTAAGAGGAAAGCTTATCTTGCCTCACATCTTTGTGATACTGTTGAAGGTTTGCTGGTTGCTTTACATTTAGATAAACAAGAGTTTTATTTCTTCATCTTAATCTGATTATGAAAGATTCTCGCAGAATTATTATTTTTAGAAACAAATTTTCCTTACCGTTTATTTAAAAAAGAAAAAAAAGTGTGTGTGTACTTATGTACACGCGTTAGAAGTTATAGGTAAGTATATATACTTCTTTGGCGTAACAAGATAAAAATCTTTTAAAAAAATTATTTTTCGCCTTATTCTATGTTTGTAGAAAAAACGACACTAACAATAAAAAAAGGTATTTAATATATTGAAAGTTATATTATAACGCATTATCTAGTTAAATAAGTAAAATGTTGACTATAGCTAACTTCAGGGTGTCGGTTTTTCGTGACGGTGTGCGCGTGTATCGTAAAAAATTACTCTCATAATTTTTCCCTAACGGGCCAAAAGAAGTATAATTTCAAAAATCAATCCATTGTCGATCGCTTGATACATGTAAAATATCGAAGCTAGTTGTCGATAAGTATTAATGTATCGAACACACTGATACACAACACATCTAGCCGAGCGTCGCTACGTTTCGGTCTATGTAGTATCGATCTATCTATTGATATTTATTCCTATTTAATGAAGAAATTAGAAAATGTAGTGCATCTTTTATACCGACCATACCATCTACTATAGAATTACCTGTATTATAGAATGTTAAGATGTTCATATTTAGGATTCTCACAATTGATATCACATATTTCAAAATATACTGAAAACAAAATTATTCAAACGTATTTTAATCGAGAAGTAAACTAGATTTAAAAAAATATATCGTAGTATATTGATTACATAACATTTTTTTCTATTATTTTAATAATAGTAGTAGTATATATAAATTGTAGGTATTTAATCTACAAACCAACGTGGCCAATGGGTCATTCATTTTTAAGATTTCCTTCTAACTCTTTTTTTTTTCCTTTATTAGTATTTGTACTCATTACCGGTACAAATATGTTTCATTGGCAATTTCCACAACTAAGTTATATATTCGCCGTAAGGTCGTAACGTTTGTGCGGTTTCTGCCGCCGCAGTCGAGGCGGGCCGCTTTGCTTTTTTTGTACGTTCACTAATGAGGACATTTCTATGTTTAATGTTGTGTTATTTCTGTATGCCGTCTATTGCCTTTAATATACTTAATTATGTAAAGAAGATGAATAATATGTTTTATCAATTATTCGTTTCGTGTCTCTTTTTAGTTTGACGTTATGTAGCAATTAAAGAAAGATGTCGTGATTTTGAATGATATAAAGTCTTTTTATCTTTTAGTATCTTTAGTAATGTGTTTATAAAACATTCGTTCTATTTTGTATCTCTAAGACCTGATATAAAGATTTCTGTGAAAGTCAAGATGATTTAATGAAAAATATTTGCAAATAAGGAGGACGTAGACGTAAGAAAGTACTGCTAATCTGATATCTCTGCAAAAATTCAAGCTAGAAAGTCTTTATTAGACTAGATTTATATGGTTTTATTCTGTGAAATAGGTATGATAGCCACATCATTGGTCAGACCAAAACGAAATCGCTATTGTAAAGAACAGTGACTATATCAAATATCTATGTGCAGCTCACTGATTTGATTGGATTGATTAATTTGACTGGCCTCTTGGTCTAGTGGTAAGCTAACCTGACTGCTAAACGGGAGATCGTGGGTTCGATCCCCACCCAGAACAAATGTTTGTGTGATGAGCACGAATATTTGTTCTGTCTCTGGGTGTATTGTTATCTATATAAGCATATATTTACGAAAAAAAACAAATTTATGTATGTTTATCAGTTGTCTGGTTACAATAACACAGGCTCTGCCTAGTTTGGGATCAGATGGCCGTGTGTGAATTGTCCCAAGATATTTATTTATTTATTTATTATTGCGTAGTATCAGCCTGTCATATTTATGACAACGGGAACCCTTTCTAAACATTTTCATATTTCTATGTACGAAGGGTATAATGATCCTAAAGAAAATGTACAAGGAATATTATTTAAATCAGGGGTTCGAAACAACACTTTACGATACTTTGAAAATTAAAGTACTTATCTCTTTGCGTAGGTTTTAGGATCCTATAAGTATCTAATTTGTAAATTTTTGCTGCTGTAAGACGATTTGTGAGGTAATTTGTTAAATTATTTCGCTTTCCAATATAACGTAATCTTTCGTAGCAATAAGGCATTAGAAGGTATCAGGGCGAGAAGGAAAATAAGCAGATAATAATGATGTGCCGAAGTCAATAAAATCTGACGACGTCTTTTTGCCGCGTCTTTCAAAATAGATTGATCAATATTTCTTTTCTGTTCGGCGCGCTTGTTATAATTTATTTTTAGGAATACGTACAGAAAAAAGCAGACACGCAAATTGCCACTTAACAGTCATATACGATTCTTTTAAAGAAGAATCATATGGAACTTGTAGATATTTGTTATAAGCAGCTTATAATTGGAAATTGTTTCCCCTTTAAACTAAGAAGGGATAGAGCTAGGTTCAGCAAACTATTTACTGCTCTAAGAAATATATTATCACAGAAGTACTTCTAATTGAAGTCTACCATATTGGTTTTCAGGAGCGTTTATGTAGTCAGGTTAGATGTGGATTTAGCATGAGGTAAGTATGGAGTCTACCATATTGGTTTTCAGGAGCGTTTATGTGGTCAGGTTAGATGTTGATGTCCATTAGCAATAATTTAGCATTAGCATTTAACTTAAGGTAGTATTATCCAATTACTTAGTTAAGTCAATGGTAGGTAGAAAAGTAAAGCAAATCGAATAAAAAATTAAGGTAAGATTGAACATACGATGCTATCAGTCGACATCTTTGTGGCATCGCAGAGTGCAAAGTGATTTGTTAGAGCACGGCATAATTCAGCGAAACTGTAACGATCCGGTTCATTTTTCCCGGCTATCTCGTATTTCTGTCTAATTAAGGGCACAATGCCCGGGGCGAAGTCGCAGCTTACCTCCGGTGCGCTAACAACCAATGCTAGCCGGCTTTAATGCCAATTACCTGCGCGCTTCTCTGTTCTCAGCGTCAAGTACCGCCGTCGTTGTGTCGAGAGAGATTCTCCTTACTTCATGATAAAATTCCACTAAACAATTAATTGCTCTTTACAAGCTACCGAATGTCTTAAGACTTCTTAAGTGATGACTACTTAACTTACTTCTTTTTTATAAACAATTCATTTTTGTTTTTATATAGTAAGAAATTTTATACATTCTAATAAGAGATTTTGAATAACGACAGAAGTTCAGTGTACGGCACTACCGTATAAATACTCGTAATATAGTCACAGCTTAAAAATATGCAAATAGACTTATTAATTGTAATATAATTATTTAAAATTCTATCTACCATAACTGCTTGACAATTCTTGCTATTACAACAAATAAATTTGAAAATACACTCTTTGAAAACGTAATATTTGATATTACGCTTGCGAGTTAGTTGGAAATACTAACACCGACGATAAAGAGGCATATTGCAAAATATTTAATATCGTCCTCCTTTGCTATCAATACTTCACGGTAATATGAATCGTGGAAGCTGTAAATCGCAGAAAGTGCGCAACGAAACTCGAAACGGGAGAGCGTCGACGAAATTAATTTCACATGATGAATGATGAACGATGGCGATGCAATTTACGTTTTCCACTGGAAATATAACCTTATCTACTGCAACGAATCTTTAGGTGCCGTAAAAATTAAACAAGGTGAGGCAATCTACAATGTTTTGACAAATTATTCTGTGTTAATTTTATGCGTAGATTTTTTTTGTGTTCTTCGTGTGAACTAGATTTTCTTATCATTCAAGTATAAGAAATATTAACTGGGTTCGGTTTTGTTCAGTAAAACAAAGAAACAAATGGCAAAGGTTCACCCGGGGCGCATCATGTCAACCCCTTTTTATTCAGTTAGCTGACATCAAAAGATTTGGTGTAGGAGAGCGAGGAGTCGTATACGGAAACTGGGATTATCCTACCGTAAGCAAACAAGCGTCCACAAAGCCTCGACAAACTGAGAGCATACGTGAACTATGCTAACGAAAAGACGATAAAACCCTTATCTTATTACGGATCTCGTGCTACAAATTTTTTTTTGGAAAAGGTGGGTCCTTTAGGAGACAATCCTATTTTATGGGGAACTGTACTGTGCAGGGTCCAGTTAATGATATTAGCACATGGTTACTTTTTAAAAGGTTCTGGCCGGTAAATTAAATTATCTAGTGTTTCCTTTCGTTTTGTGGTAGACATCGAAATAGATAAACCATATATTTTAAAGGTTACTGTTGTCGGCTCGTAAAGAATGATCCGACGTCTTGGGCGACACCATTACTCCTCGTGCCGCATGAAAAATTCATATCACAGCCGTTTGATCGCGTTAACGTGTGGAGGAGACGTGCGCGCACGCCTCCTGGGGACTCTAAGCGTGGCTTATAGCACACAGCTCTATGCTTTCTCGAGCGAGCCATAACGCTGGATATAAATTTAATTTATACACGGCACCACTGATACGAATCGTATGTTAGAATTTTGTAGTTTGCTCTGAACTTTAAAATATTCTACAACATTTTTATTTTATTTGAATTGACTTCGCAGCGTTCTGTTTCTGGATTTCTGTTTAATCTATTATTAGTATTTTATTTTTTTTTATTTTCGAACTGCTTTCAATCTGAAGGTAACGTTTAAGGCGTGATTTGAACCGCTTGTTCATTAAGTGGAAATGTATTGTAATTGCATTAGCTTTTACTCTTTAATACTATATCCGTCGTTCTCCTTTTATTTTATTTTATTTATCTTACTTATTATTTTAAATATATATATTCTTAATTTTATTTATCTTTTGTTCTAGTGGACTTGCTGCAAATGCTTGAGTTTAACGTGACTGTGTCTTTCCCGGCGGCTCCTCTGCTCACGGTTATATTGGCACTTGTTGGTAAGTGGTCATTCGTTTTTGAACCTATGTGAGACGACATGATGACATAGCGTTTTGTGTCAATGAAATTCTCGTTTTAATTATCAACAAAATTTGTGCAATTGTACATCGGTGATAGATTTACTTTAGTACTATTAACTTGATAGAATAATTAAGGAAATGGCTTTTTACAAAATTGCAAAAAATATCTCAAAATACTGTATTGATGTTATTAATTTTCGCTGTGTGTTCAGCGGTAATGATATCCCACTGCGGGCGCCATTCGTCCCTAAAGGAAACTATTCGTTACTTTCTATATATACTGCGATAATTTTGTGTCAGGCGTCTTCATTGAAACGTTAGTAGGTCGGTCGATTCAACAAGTAACGGCGCGGCGCCTGTTGCGCGCGGGAGGGCGGGGCGCCTGTTGCGCCTCGTAGACGCCGCTGCCGCCCACTTCACTGGCTGCTTGTCCTCATGTTCTACAAATACTTTTGACCCATTTAAGCAGTATTTCGTACGCCTCACTAAGCCCGACCTACCTATCCATCTCGTCAATGTACGCGTTGAGCATAATTTTTCTCCGCGACTGATCGACCTTTGGCCTTTTCTTCTTGTTTAAATTTAGAACAAAAAATAAACATCAGCAGTGTCTTCGTACTCGCTTTTATCACTTTATTTGTATCTCTATACTGTTGAGAATAAATAATTAAAACATATGCAAAAATTATCATTCCGGTCGGTCTTTCAAAGGATCCGGGTTAAAAATTGTTACACTAGAGTTTAAATTTATATGATGAATTTAGATACCTGGCATAGGAAATCCTATTAAATATAAGTTCGAAACTTTTATTGAATAACTTCGAAAAATGTATAATGCAACAGCAGTACAACAATAAGACTGATAAACGGACATACAGATCGCCTGGTGGTTCCCGTTGTCTATCAACATTGCTTTTGTTTAAGTTAATTTCTAGGGTTTTTAAGGCCTCATTTGAAGAACTCCATACCGTAGCCCAATGTGAATTCCTCATTGAACATGCGATGCACTAGCAAAGTACTTGACGTTGTCAATGACTTAGAACCTGCTTTATAATATTACCATTACGAGTATTTCTAATTTTATATCTAGTCATTTTTATAATTTAAAGTCATTATGATAAATGGTCTAATTAGGAAAATTAAAATAATGTAGCGATCTTTTAATAATGTGGTTTTAAATTAAAATAACGAAATGATTTTTTAAGAATGTGCTTTTTATAGTAACGAACTCTTAGTAGAATTTGAAAAAGTCGCGTCAGTGTTTTTATTATAAAAACATCACAATATAAATATGACCGTTTACAGCGTTTTGCCTAAATAACTCGTACGTGCAATGTTGCGAAGCGTTCGACAGAACGTCAGAACTTTATACAGCGGTAAAGTATAATTGCATATTATCTAGTCGAGTCGCAGAATTATTCCAACACAAATTCTCCCACTACAACAACACAGCGCACTTGAGTTGTTCGGAGACTAATTTAGAAGTTCTGTATGTGTGTATACCCGCATCGTATATTTTGATTGATATCGCTAGCAAAGTCGCGTACAACTTATGCGTGGTTTCTGAAAACTTTCCACTTGAGCTACATGAGTGCTGAATGTGCGTAAATCCGTGAAATATGAGTATGATTGTCAACTTGCAGAGGATACGGAACTGAATTGAATTTACTTATTTTTAGAAGTATTCCTGTCAATGACTACTACACACGCTGATTCCGATAAAAATAGAAGTATCATCAGTACAAAAAATAAGAATGGGGGTAATAGATTACGGCATATCGTTAATTAATATTTCTTATTATCGTCAGTGTCATTTGAATCCTTATTGTCAGTGTTGTGGTCAGTGTAATTTTCATCATCACCATCATCTACAACATCAACGTCATCGTCACCATCATTGTCTTTTTTCTTTTCATTCTCGTCATCTTCATCGTCATTGTCATAACAATGGCTATCGTCATCGTCATAACAATGGCTATCGTCATCATTATCATCATCATCACCATTATCATCATTATCAACAACGTTTTACTCCCACTATGAAGAGGGCTTAGGACATTATACATCATGCTGCCAAAGTGTAGCGTTCATGGACTTGTATGTAGATTTCTTTACGATATATATTTTAGTACTTAGTACATAGTTCTTAGTACTTACTACGTAGAGTAATTTTGGAGTTCCGAGTTTCATTAATATCGCAGCCGGAGTCCAGTTCTCGTATGGTCTACAACTTTCTATTGGAGTCTTCGTTTCTATTATTGCTTCGCTAGTAGATACCCTATTCGTCTATTGTTCTTGAACGGTATTAGTTAAATATAATTATAATGTTGTTTTAGTTTGCTAAGAAATAACGCTAAAAGCGAAAATTTACTAGTGGAGAATACTATTAAAAATAAAACAAAAGTGATATTAGATAAATTGCTGGAGAACGAATTAATTAATCAATTATTTATGTCAAAGTATACAATATAATTATTCCGCTTATGACTTTAAACAATTATAAGACGGTAATCTTTGACCTACCTTTTTAATTTATATTTGGAAGAAATATGTGTTTTACTTTGTTTTAAGATTTTTACAGAGTCAATATTTTAATGAAATAAAGTTTCATTAAAATATAATAAAAATTAAACGACTTGAGGAAAGTACCAAGAATTAAATAAACACGTTTTTAATTTGAAATTATCTAAAGTCTACACAATTTGGAGTCGCCGTTTTATTTTCATAAAATATTCAAAAATGGTCTTCCATTTTTAACTTTAATCATGTTCCAGCGATGTTATCATGCGCTTTTGCCCTCTTTTCTCGTCAAGTCTAAAATGTCTCGGGAGAGGTTTCTTTCAATTTATTCCTACTCTGATGGAAGTTCAGTTCACTTTGTAATCCTTATCATATTTGACTACTTTAATCTTCTGAAGACTTGAAAACATTTTAATTATGCAATGAAATATCTTACAGGTATTGCGCGATTTTCTGGAATATCTGTTAAGTTCAGTTAGGATTTGACATATCATAAGTAAATCAATATGGTATTTTGTTTGACAGACGTTATTCATAAAACATATAACTGCACATTTTTTTATGCTGCATATTGCGATAAAGAGGTTCAATCAAGTCGATTACATCAGTTTGACAATGGCAACACACTGGCTTTTAGTTTTAATAAAATTTTTCTGTACATTTAAATCAGTGTAATTTTTAATTGAATTTGAAATTGTTTCACGTGATCGCTAATTACCTTAATGCAAATCAGTTTCGCCTAGATAATAAAAAAAAACGTTATAATTTTAAGTTTTTTATTTGCGTGTCGTGTAGGCAACCATGTAGGTGAGTCTAAGCATATCATGTCTCCTTCACATTAATAACGCCTTGATTAAGTTTAAAGGTATAGATGAATAATTTCATGTATGGCCATTACCTGTGCCCTGGGATATATTCGTACTATAATAACCCGTGGGTGAATGTGATGCAACTGGAAGCCTGACGGCCTATTTTCGGAGCTCCTGTTATTGTTTGCTCCCACATCGCGGCACGTTTTCCACGATCACGTTCGCTGAATACTAATATGTTGTAGTGTTGTGACAAATAAAATATCGTATACTAGTTGAAGAACGAACAGTTTTCGTCAATTTTGATTTACTTAAGTTCTTGTGCATGATTAAATTGTTCATCAATATGGCATCAATACTAGCAGTGTCTCAAGACCACCGGTTTAGGAAATTTAGGTGGAGTTGAAAAAAATATATATATCTTGGGACAACTCACAGACGGCCATCCGATCCCAAACTAGGCAGAGCCTGTGGTTTGGTAACCGACAACTGATAAATATACATACTTAATATTTTTTATATACATATATAACTTTACACCCAAGCAAAGAACAAACATTCGTGCTCATCACACAAACCCTTGTTCTGGTTGGAAAGCGAACCTCGGACCTCCAGCTTAGCAATTAGATTCACTAACCTGTAGTGGTTAGAGGCCAAGAGACCAGTCATGTGACAACAATATTATTTATCACAAATTATTTAAGGTAATTTAGTTGACTCTACTTAGGTTATTGCAAGAAAGGGCTATGCCCAAAACATCATCTAGGTCGCAACCCAAATATTATCCTTTATGCTACGAAAAAAAAGAATGCGGACTATGGATAACCTATGTGATGTATGTATGCTACACACATACCGAATGTCGGAATGGACATGGTATTCGATTTGTCGTATTAATCGTATGTGCAATAACATCCCTGTATTTTCACATCACTATCAGATAGCGATGCGATTCGCAGCAGACCTCAGGTCGCGCCTCCGAAAATTGGATTCGCATCGCACTCACACACTGCACTACCGTCCGGCTTTCCAAAACAATGCCCAATCAAACTGTGCTCACGCTATGAATACGGTTCGGGGAAACTCTGATGGAATTGTTTAAAAATAACCTCTGATGTTTATTATATTTTCGTAAATGTATCGAATTTCCGAGATATTTTATGTACTAGTTCCATTTTCATTATATCTCCTCCTAATGTTGCGGTAACAAAGATTGTTTTTAGTAAAATCACTATCGTTATCCTTATTTCTGTTCTACGGTCTAAACCCGCCTAATTAGTAGCCGACCCACTAGGAAAATATTAATATTTATTGATTGTATATTATAGGTTTTTCGTAGGCGTTTCATAGATGAGAAGTTAAGAAATAATTATCATATTAAGTATAATATAACATAACATGTTTTATTGAATTGAATTAAATAAAACTTTGAATAGCTAAAGTACAAGGTTAAACCGCGAGCAAAAGTCCTATTTTATCAGGAGAATGCGTACAGAGCTCAAGTTGCGATGGTTGTTTAAGAAGCAAGCTTCGAATTGCTTAAACATCTGCTCTATTCGCCCGATCTAGCCCCCAGTGACTTCTATCTGTTTTCACGTCTCAAAGATCGGCTCAGGGGCAGAAAATTTGAAGAGGATAGCGAAGTTACAGCCGCCATTCAGGCGTTTTGGGAAGAACAAGATAAAGATTTTTTATTAAAAAAATTCAAGGTTTAGAAAAAAGGTTTACAAATCGACCTGTTAAGAGACTACGTTAAAAAATAAAAATATTTTTTAAACTTAACAA
This sequence comes from Tiana niger, assembly GCA_018249895.1. NCBI lineage: Eukaryota > Metazoa > Arthropoda > Insecta > Lepidoptera > Hesperiidae > Tiana > Tiana niger. Next base: position 10,988 of record DWNH01000100.1, read on the forward strand.
TTGTTTAACATAGCTTTTATGATTACTTTTGAATTACCCTTTCGTTGAAAATATAATAGAAATAAATATATGCAACGGAATTCATTTAATCAGTTTGGTTCGATTAAACTTCAGTTATTGTGCAAAACACAATAGATATTGCGACAGGTTCTGTTATTCAGAATATCGGGCGCGCGTGACGAATTATAATCTGTTCATAGTGGTAATCCCGTTGCATCACTGCGAGGCATGATCGACGAACGAACGATATTTGCGCTGTTTGTCGGACGAGCCGCAGCGTTATCATATCTGCCCTATATTGGCACGTATTTACATTTGGTCAAGAAAACAGTAATCAGTTTGATATGGGATTAAATAAATAAAACAAATTCGGTTTCGCTACAGCGATACATTTTAAATTCCTGCTGTCATATAAATTTCTAAACAGAAATCTAAATTTGTCAAAATCTAAACCTTCGAATGATGGAATGGCATGGTATCCATTGCACCGCACGGATCTTCAAAACCTATGCATATAGCTTAATAGAATATGAAATGGACAAAAACTGTATATCTATTCTAAAAATGAATGAATCACATTTGAGTGAGTAGCTTTCAAGCTCGCATGGCAGTAGGATATCAATAGGTATGTTAGTGAATATGATGGATTACTTCAACTACGATACCTCTATTAAAGTACTTTTAATGGAATGGTATGGTTCGGTCGAAAGAGAAAAGAGTAAACTATCAACTTATATATCTACTAACAATGTTTACACACAAAATGTTCTTTTATTATATAATTTTAAGTCTACGATAATAATCTTTATGTTATTCAAATCTAGACGAAGTTGTATAGATTTTTTGTTTTATTGTGTTCACTCTTTCAAAATTCTATATCTTCCATAATTTCCTAATTACCATACATACGAAAGGGCAAGAAAGATGCAAAGATAAGTGCAATTGTTACGTCAGAACTTTTTTTAGTTTATTATTTTTATTTTGAGGTTAAGTTATGTTTTCAAAAAATAATTTCAAACCTGGGCTTTTATTCCAAGAATAGTATTAGCATTAGAAGTAGTTTTTTAAACTGATAAACCCTATTTGATATGATGCAACTCTAGACGATGGCCAATATTTTAATGGGCATTCTTTTGTGAATACAATTGAACAGCGTCCATTCATCAATTTCAATCACGTCACAAACATGAAACAAAGGCTAGGCTAGGCTTCAGCTTGTCAAGACAATAGCAAGTTTCGATAGTACGTATCGATGTGACTGGTTATTAATTTGCAAAATGTCCGTAGTCTCCGACCCGGAGCTCTTAAGCCCGTCGGCTGTATGACAATGGAGGCAGACGGTCCCATGGATTACTGCCCCCTTAGGTGTTCTCTCGACAAATGGGGATTTAATTTGCCGTATCCGTAAACACAATAGGCGCAGTGTCTCCTCAATCGTGTCCGTTCCGCAGCGTGGGGTCATCGGTTTTAATTATTACACTTTTCGGTTTAGTGAGTTCTCTGAAAAACATGCAATGATGATGTGGATCGCATCCCCATCCGATGTTTTGCATGTGACGGGAATAATTTAGTTTCAAAGGAAAAGTTTTTAGTAAAAAGATCATATATGTAGGTACTGGTGCACATTCTATAAGGTCATTAATTGGTTCATAAGGTTATTTGTCTTTTAAGGCGATATATTTTTATTTGTATTATAACATGGCTTATGTAAATGACCCGAAGCAAATAAAAATACTTCTTTAGCAATAACATTAATGCCTAAAGTAACAAACATAATTCACGCTTTACAGGTTTATAACTTTTTTAAGGTTTTGATAATAAGAAAATGCATAATTAATTAACCGTAAGACATTTTTTTGTAGATAACAGTACATGCAAATAGTCGATTTGTATCTTTGATTAGAGGAGACAAACGTTATAAATGTAAATTATAATGACCGAGGCACATGTCTACATAATTACTGCATAACTATTTTGTTTTCTTGCCATATTGCGTCTAGTCAATAGGCCGTTTTCGATGGCGATTTGCTGTATTTTATTTTTTATCATTTTGTACCAATGAAATGGCTTGTTCGAACGAATAAAGAGTGCCGCAGTATTGTAGCGAAGAATAAGGAAAAAGTAGATCTAAACTATAAAATCTCGTCTTAAGATATTAACTAGGGACCAATTTCAGTTCACCCTCACATGGTTTTGTAAAACAATAGGCAGCAGCAGGTAGCGTAAAGGTGCAGTCACACGAGAAGCCGATGACGTCGCGTCGATCCCGCGTCATGATTGATGAGCGACGCAAACACCGCACCGCGCCCGGCTCATTCAATTTGCTGTCATCGCGCTCATACGTTGCAGTCTTGTTGGAATATCGATGAAGTATTTCGACGCCAAGATTCAACCTGAGAATTTGTAAAGGTTTTGTCTACAGAGCCTCTGATGATTTAAATATAATTTTATTTTATAATGCCAGTACAAAGAGTAACTAAAGCTGGTAAACCTTGTCTATTGCTACAATTAATAAGTAGTATCATGTTTTTGGTTTTTATTACAATGAAATTAATTACACAGGCTGTGTGTCTGTGTAAGAATAGCGATCTGTCTTAAATATACATATATGATTCATTAAATTATGTTGATTTCTTAATTATTAATAGCCAGCAATTTATTTCTTCATATTATATTTTTATTTATAGTTTAATCTAATATATCTATAAGTAGTTATAAATAATCTATAAATTGTTATCCCAATAGGACCGCTGAAAGTCCTTTACAAGGTTGAAATGAAGATTATATAAATTGATAAAATGTATGATACGTAACACACGACGTAACGAACTGGTTTTTAGTAAAAAATATCCACGTACATTTAGTACATTATTTTTATAAGGGACATACGTAGGTATAAATTGCAAGGTGTGAAGCGCTTTAAGCTTAATTTGTAATGCCAATGAATATTAATATCGAATATATTTTCACACAGGCGTATTTGCATACGAACTCTGATATGCCGAACTAAATATATCTGAACATTTATTGTGTATTGATAGTTCTGCAAATAAACAATTTCCATTCCATTTCATCAGTTAACATAACGTTAGGAGTATTATAAACTATTATGGAATTGGGACTGTTTCTGTCTTTAAAATGGATTTCCAATTTCGTATTACACAAGTTAATACCAACGCGGCGTCTCCTTAGATCTTGATCTGCAAACCAAATTATGGGCTAGATTTCTTTCGAATCGTTTAATAACTTTATTTCGAACATTACATTAAAAACTTTACTAGTTTTCTTACATTTATTTAGATTAATATTTTAACAAAATGTATGTCGTATTTAAGAAAATCATCAGTTTATTGATATATTTAGCCAAATTTCGACAAATGGATCGGTGACTACTGTCAATGTGAATGGATTGACCGCTATCACCATCATCATTATTGATAATTCATTTTCATGTTTTTTTTCATTGTAAACTGTTATAGTTCTATAATACAATGAAATAACAAGGTATATGATCTCTATAGTGAGAATTACGTAGGTATGAAATCTCACTCTGTAAAATTAAAGTAGTGTTAAATTAGGTTGATGTACGGTCCATACCGACATAAACATGTCTAATTCGATAACACTTAACTGTGCAGCTGCCACGGCTTAGATGCAATTTCCGTTTGCGTTACATTTCAGCTTATCATTTCCAAGAATTTGTTTTCATCAATTTCATTTATTTGTGATAAGTAGGAAGTAGGAAGCGCTTTTAGGGGTGTCTAGAGTCCACGTATATCGAAATACCATCATAGATAGCACCTTTGTATCAATCTAATTTTATATCGATCATATTCTCGTTAATAACGCGCGTTATAATAAAAGTCTGCAACATTAACATGTTTTTTTACGTAACACAATAATTTATTTTTGAAAGGTGTCAAAAGGTGTCAGTTTACTGTCAATAGATTAAATTAAAAATGTATTGTGTACGAAATGTTAAAATGAAAAGTCTGTTGTCTACGAAATATATAAGTATTAAAATGGCTCCCAAAGGTAATGTATAAATAGAGCAAATAGAACTGCACTTGAGGCACTTCTTTCAGCGAAACAGTTACAAAATATAACGCTAACATAAAATATTACTTTATGCAATTACTGCTATGCTTGTCATAATCTGATTATTCTGTGCCCCGATAATTTACCTCGTGCCTGCTCCAAACCTCGTTTGGTTCTAGTGTCCTCGTCTCGTGCAAGTGGTCATGTTGTCCGCCGGCAGGAGGAAATTAACCAGAGTGCTTTTTTATTGCGTTTAAGCTCGCCACTGGCGTTAAAATGCAATTTGGTGTGACGTCGACGGCAAAGTCGTGCCGCTTGCAACTTGACAATGTTTCACTCGTGTGGATTATATTGTACTACGCTCACCTGGTGGGGATTTAGTTTATGGGATGCCAGGAAAGGTTACGGCTAATATATTTAAAATTAAACCGTGTGTATTAAATGAAGAAATTTTTATTTTGCGACGTAATTCAGTACTAAGCTTGTTATTAGCTGAGTTTTCAACGGAATACTTCAGTTTGTAATAAGAGTTGTGGCAGAATAGGCAACAACTTACCGGGATAAAGTTTGAAAACTTCAGCAATGTTTGTCTGACTCTTCTATCTTCCAGTGTCGATACGTTGAGTGCAGCACTCGAACGTGCTACTGATTCTTTTATTATTTCTTATGGAATTGTGCAATCATCTTTAAAGTTCCCTTTCTTTTAAATTATATCGTATTCTTTATCGGTAAGAACTTTCTTGTCTCTTATCTTATCGATAAATGAAATTGTAGGTTTATTGATTGAAATTTTTAAGTTTAATAATTAATTGACAAGTGATCCAAAAGTAATGATACAATCGATGTCGGACAATTGTTAAAATTAAAAAATATTTTTAGTTTTCAGCCTAGTCTCCCAATAGATTTGCTCCATCTTTTTTCTAAACCTTTAATTCCTTTAAGAAAATATCTTTATCTTTCTCTTCCCAAAACTCCTCAATGGCGGCCATGACCTCATTATCCTATTTAAATTTTCTGCCCTTGAGCCGATCTTTGAGCCTTGAAAATAGATAGAAGTCACTGGCTAGATTGGGCGAATAGAGCGGATGTTTAAGCAATTCGAAGCCTGCTTCTTGAATAACAGTCATTGCAACTTGAGCTCTATAAGCAGGCGTTCTCGTGATGAAACAGAACTTTTGCGCGCGGTTTAACCCGCCTTTTTTCTTTTTCCAAATATTCCGTCATAATAACTCTCTCGACATCCCAAAAAACAGAGACCATAACCTTGTACCAGACCTTAACCACGGAGCTTGAAACTTTTTCGGAGTCGGCAATAAAGTCCTTTTCCATGTTTCGTCCATAGTGTCGTCCGTAGTCACAAATCTCGCTAGAATTTTTTGTGTACCCGTACGTACATGTATACTGTTCAATTATTATTCTAGAAACTGTCTTCTATCTTTGGAGTTTCGATCATAAGTTTAAGACATTCTAAATCTGCGCCAATACTTACCCCATTTATTATTAATCCCCGCTAGATAGAAACTACGCCAGACGCCCGGTTTTATCTCAGATGAAATTTAAAACTTTGCCTGTACGTTCTTTCTCGACATTTAATTGAGAAAACTTCATTTTTAGTCCGGAAACTTTAAGGGATTAGCTTTGAGTTGTTGATTTTGCATATATGTATCAAAGCCGTTAATATCCCAGCATTATAAGATTTAATATTTTGATAATAAATAACTAAACAATAAGAAACTAAACCTAGCCCATCTCAATGTATGTAGGTACATTATGTGCTTATAAGTACGAATTAATGGAACTTAATATTATTAATAATGTTTTCAGTTTAGCCTTATAGAATTTTATCACTGTAATGACTAGAACAGAATAGTAGAAATTGTGTTTGATATTATCCAGTTATAGTGACTTACCAAACGGCGACGAATAAATATGCCTATTTATCTCTATGACAGTTATAAGCTACAATCACATTATAATGCTACGATGAACGCTACAGCTGAATGCTACGCCGTAGACAATTATTAAAGTTAGTGTATGCATGTTCTAGATATTGACTGTAAATTGACTTTAAATATTAGATTCTTAACGTTCTCATTATTATTCAGATTAATACATCTTAAAAAGAAATCTAAAAACCTATTCATTGAACTTTATTATCTGTTCTACGACGTGAGAAGAGCTTGTTGAGATTTAGTACGGGCGTTAGGTTCACGGTAATGTGCAGTGGACTCACGTTCCGAGGTGTAAAGCCGTGGTACCGTCCGAGTTAATCTGACTAAGTGAATTACTTGCAGCTGGCCACGCCGCGCTCGCCTAAATTTATAGGTATCCCACTGCCTGGATTAATTATCCCTAATTGTTAGAGTATTATTTTATTACCATTTGTTTTGCAACTATATAAAAGGAAATCGACGTAATGTTATATCCTAATGGAACTTTTCTAGAACAGCTTTTCCATTCATAATAAATGTTAACCTAAAATACTCCTAATTATCAATATTTCGTACCTACTTAATGAATTGTTATTTATTTACTCAGACAAGCGAATTGTTTTTTAATATTAATTGTTAAATTTTGCTCTAAAAGTTTATTATTATGCTACAATATTAAAAATCATTATTGTAATAAGGAAAAAACAAATCTAATCGAATTTTCTATTAGACAACGTGGCTGGCAGACTTGGCTATAACGGGCGCTTTATCATAAAGTTAATTTGGTAGAACATTCGTTCCCCCGAGCGAGAATATACAGATTAGACATAAGACGGTTCACCGGACGGTGTTACGAACTGGGGAAAAATAAAACGATAGATTTTTTATTGATAACAAGTAGCAAAGGAACTCTAGCTTTAATATATAAATAAGGAAAACAGAACTCGCTAATATCATATAGCAACTGTAATTTTTGTGATTCTTGAGGAATGAAGATTAGTAGACGCAGCACTTGCACAGGCACGTTGCATAAAAATTTATTTGTGTCAATATTAAATGTAAGAAAAACAATTAATTACAATTAAGTTGCTGATACTAAAAATAAAATTGTATTACAAAAACATAATTACAATAACTGAAATTAATCTCTATTCTTAATCATATTTTTGTACAGTTTAAGATAGTATGTGGTTCTTAACCTTTATATGTCTCTATATCTTCTACTTTATAACTTGTTGTTTGCATCAAATAAAGCGCATTGTAACAGTGAAGATGTTCTGTTGCCCGCGTTGCTAACCGCTTAAAAGTTTTGTTCAAATAAAGTTTACGACTTCAGCTACTGTCTTGTTTGAAGCTTGGTGCTGCATTCAGAAATTTCAATTAAGCAGCTTAAAACTTGCGATGGTGAAATTAATATGTTTTCTAGCTTTTGGCTGCGGCTTCACGCGGCTTGAGCGTGATCGTCCTTTTACAACGTTTTTGAAAACATAACCATTCGTTAGTTGTGTTTTGTTAATCTTTAATAGATACTTAAAAAAGGTAAGTTTTATCCTATGTTTTAGTCACTTAAATAGTAAAATTTCGCATCTCATACGCTGACACATGTTTATTAAATTTCATTAACGAGTTTTAATGCCAAATTTCAAGTCAATCGGTGAATTTCTAAAAATTGCTTCTTAGTGAGTCTCTACGTCATAAAAAGAAACTATTGTCCAAATTTCACGTTTCTAGCCTGAGTAGTTTCTGCTATATATTGTAACTATGACGCGCGTATACAAGGAAGTCAAAGAGAAATGTGTATCAAATGTTCGAAATGACAATCGAAGTGACTAGTTCAGTTATTGACCACGGGACCGAACCATGGAAGTTCTATTCGTTTCAAAGTTTCTGAAGAACTTATGTTTCCTTCGCTCTAGGGTGCAATTAGTTCCATGATCGGTCATAGAATCATCAAGCTTATCTGTCGTATACTAAATATATGCAGACTAGTATTACCAGTAATCCTAAGGTATTCTGGTCTTACGTCAAGAGTTTACATAGCAGGCACCATGCTTGTGATATATATGTAGATGGTGAGAGGCAGGTCGCCGGGCAGGAAGCAGTAAACGCTTTTGCAAATTATTTCAACTCTGTCTTTCTAAAAGAAACACCCCGCCTTGATTGTAGTGATAGCGTTAGTCAGCTGAACTCAAATACTCCACACTTGTCCCTGGAGTCCATATCGCCCGATGAGATAATAAAAGCTGCAAAATACACAAAGGTTTCTTCTGCAGCTGGGCCAGATTGTATTCCTCCGTTCCTTGTAAAAGATGCTATACGTATTTTCCTTGTTCCCCTTTTACACATTTTTAATTTATCCTTGAAATCTTCCACGTACCCTGATAAGTGGAAAATTTCTAGAGTAACACCTGTCCATAAGAGTGGTGAAAAATCGGATATATCCAATTATAGACCGATTGCTGTTTTATCAGCCTTTGGGAAGCTTTTTGAACGTATACTGAATACACGCATAAATCACCAAATTCGCATGCATTTAAACGACAGTCAACATGGTTTTAGACAGTATCGTTCAACAACAACAAATCTATTTAACTTTGTTAGCGATGTCGCTAATGTGATGGATAGTAGCAAACAGATAGATGCTGCCTACTTTGACTTCCAAAAAGCATTTGACCGTGTGGATAATGATGTACTATTAACAAAACTAAAGCGATTTGGTTTTGCTCCAAAATTAATTGCATTTTTTGCTTCATATATGAAAAATCGAACTCAATATGTACAGTTATCTTCTTTCAAATCTCGCTCGTATTATACCAGTTCCGGAGTCAGCCAAGGTAGTACTCTTGGTCCTACTTTATTCCTAATAATGATTAACGATTTGCCAGATGTCCTTAGTTCCTCTAAATGCCTAATGTTTGCAGATGATTTAAAACTGTACTATCCAGTGAGCACAATTTCAGATTGTGCGGCACTGCAGAGAGACATAAATAATGTTATAAAATGGAGCTATGACAATAGACTGTCACTAAATTATGATAAGTGTAAAGTAATAACATTTTCTAGGTCGTATATGCCAATTATTTTTAATTATTGCTTGGAAGGATGTCCATTAGAACGTGTGAGTACTATCCGTGATCTAGGTGTAACGCTTGATTCACAGCTTAACTTAAGAAGGCATGTTATTGATTTAAGTAGAAAGGCGAGTAGAACTCTAGGTTTTGTAATGAGGACCTCTACTAACTTTTCAGATCCTGAGGTGGCACTAATTCTATATAAAGCTTACGTGCGAAGTATGTTAGAGTACAACGCAGTGATTATCGATCCACATGAAAAGAAATATTCTCTCATGATGGAAAGAGTTCAAAGAAAGTTTGCTCGGTTCGTTTATAAACGCAAATATGGATATTATCCTTATCTATATCCTTC
>DWNH01000101.1:0-20372 GCA_018249895.1 Tiana niger
TTGTGTAATTGTCTGTGTGTGTGTCCATGGTACCCACGACACAAGATCCTAGAATCTTAGTGTGGGGCTATGAGTGTAAAGCGTTATTTATTATTTATTATTATTATCATCATTATCTTATTATACAAAGAATGGCTGATACTTCCCAGTCTATGGTATGTGGAAATTATATCATCTAAGGTATATGAAATATGAAATTAAGTATAAGAAATGATCTAAGGTATATGAAAATAATATTATGTCTTGTATATTTTAGTTTTTAATATAATCTTTCTTAAAAAAGGTACACTAATGACACAGTAAAAATAAAGCTTTGAACAAGGTGACAAAAAATACGTATGGATATAAAAAAAAGATTGCCCTTCAAAGTAGCTATTAGTTAAATGTCCTCTGAAAATGTACAGGCACGTTACTTTATTAAAAAATTAAAACAAATTTTATACTCTTGAAAAAAAAAAACGTAGAAAATGTAGTTACATGAAGACATAGAGTGCAAAATAAAGTTTAGGCGGCTTGTAATAAATTATGTTTAAGTTGGTGTAGTATTATTGAAACTGTTTGTTGATAGTGTTGGGTGCGTGTCGATAGTACAGAGCTCGAAGGGGGTACCTGGTGCGTGAGGAGGCAGGGGAAGTAGGGCGCGTTGCCCTGCGGCTGGCCGTACAGGATGCGCGCCAGTGTGAAGTCCGAGTGCAGCCCGCACAGGAAACAGTAGATCGACGTGCACGCTGCGCGGAATGGACGGTTTCAATTATACATATTGTATTATTAAATAATAAAATAAATAAATAAATATCTTCGGAAACCTTACACCCGGCCATCTGATCCCAAACTAGCCTCTTGGTCTAGTGGTTAGCAAACCTGACTACTAAACGGAAAATCGCGGGTTCGATCCCCACACACAATAATTATTTGTGTGAGGAGCACGTGTGATATTTGTTCTGTATATTGTGTTGTGTATATTATGTTTTGGGTGTACTGTTATCTATAGAAGAAAGCATTGAAAACATATTTATGTATGTTTATCAGTTGTCTGGTTACCATAGCACAGGCTCTGCCTAATTTGGGATCAGATGGCCATATGTCAATTGTGAAAAGATTTATTTATTTATTTACTTATTTAAGTAAAGCGTAGGTAGTACGAAATTGACCAGGCATTAATATTACAACAATAACTCACCACTATTACTAGCGACGGTTCTGTCCGAGGTGGTAGAGGGCGGCGTGGGTATCACCCGTTCACCGTTTAACGACGAATTGGACGGAAGCGGTGAAGGGATGTTATACCTGCGAACAAACATTCAAATATAAGCAACATTTCACAGACATTACTTCTGGCAACTCTGTCAGGTTTTGCTGAACAGATAAACCAAAAAGGTTGAGAAATTATATTACATAGTATGATGAACATGGCAAATAAAGCCGTGCAATTCAATTTTTATCGTTAAACAGTAAATTTCGGCTCAAGATTTCCACAGATCAGCATAGTGGCCACCTGATGGTAAGTGGTCACTGTGGCTTATCAACAGTTGCAAAAACAAAGGAGTTGCATCAATCAGCATTTCGTATACGTAGTGGAGTACACATCAGATCTATCTAGTAGTCTAGATAAGAGAGAAGTAGCAAACGAGAATGTCAACCACCTCGTGTTAACAATCAGAATTCTGAAAAACTGGTTGCCGGAGGATACATTAAAGTTGACTAGACCATCAGTCCTAAGGAGTTTCAACGCATCTATCAGGTAGGTCATTCGGGTAGGGCTTTATCATTTCAGGTCAGATGGTCATGTCCACTGACCGCAATGACTACTTATCTACTACGGTCTACACGTTTAGTTGAAAGAGAAAGGATATCAGGCCCCCACCTCCGATGCTCCAAAGGCACTCTCTCAGCATCCATGAGCTCCCACTGCCTCGCGAGGTGCCTCACGCACCGCGAGCACGCCAGCACGCGGCCCCCCCGGGACGAGCTCCCCCCGCTGCCGCCGCTGCCCCCGCCCCCGCCCCCCGCCAGGCACGGGAAGTGCATGGCGTGGGAGTTCATGTACTCCGCGGTCGTCGACAGCCACTCCATCGATTGCTGGGGGAACAGGCCCGCGCACACGTAGCACCTGGAACCGTGACAATCTGTATCAGGAGCTTGGAAACAATCATCTGGAATGTTCTGTATGAGTTTTGATTGACTGGATTAATAATAATATATCAAGAAAATTCTAAGTTATTGTTTAAGTTTTAAAGTCATTAACGCAATACCAGCTATCGACGATACAATGAAACACAGCATGAGTCCCAAAATAAAGATCACTACTAATAACTCGCGCGATTAATCCATCCATACATTATGTCTGTGATATGTCTTTTAAAAAGAGTGACTAAATTATTACAACTCCCATACCGTCATTGAATAAATATCTTGGAACAACTCACACACTGCCATCTGATCCCAAACTACGCAAAGCCTGTGCTATGGTAACCAGGCAACTGATAAACATACATAAATATTAATAAATACATACTTAACTAGGTAGTTTTACATCCAGACACAGAACAAATGTTCGTGCTCATCACACAAACATATGTCCTGGGTGAGAACCTCTCGTTTGTCAGTCAGGTTCGCTACCAGACCACGACGCCAGTCATTCATACCCTTACGAGCGTATCATGCGATGCACAGATTAATTAAATAAATAAATAAATAATTGTACAATGGGTATGAATGTGTTTATCGCTAATTATAGTTAATTAATTTTATAAAATAAGCATGTATTTTGTACACCTGAAAAGGTAAATATGGTCTGAACTAAATATTTACATACCAGCTTTGTACCTACCCATATTTGTGCAAATAAATGATTTTGTCTTTGTCTTTGTCTTTGTCTTTGAAATGTAATAAAAAACTACTTATTTGAACAATACCTTTAAATTACTTAATGTTTATTTATAAAAAAAATTGTTAAAAATGTTCTGTTTGTCTTGTTATTAATTACATAAAAGCTATACACATAAATTATAATGGTAAAATTAAAAGTAGTAAATTCTCATTCAGTATAAACATAGTTTATGCTATTTCAGCAGACGAGTTACAAAAGTCATTACCTGCTCATGTGGATTTAGCTGCTGTTCTTCAAAGCAGAAGCACTGAATCTTGTTGAAGTACTGGCCCGCTTCAAAAGGAATTACATTGTAAGTGCTGATCCCTATTATAGGCTTGGCTGTGGGGTTACGGGCTGTATAAAATGCCAGGGCAGTCTCGCCCGGCACCACCTGTAATGTTTTAGAACAATTTCCAATAATCATATCAAGAAGACATAACCGAAGAGCGCCCAACACCAATGAATAAAAATCTCGAATGTTAAATCTGGAATCTATCTAAACCTAAAATATCAGCAATCAATTAAATGTGAAAGGTGACCAGTTAGATCAATAACATTATCTGTTTACAAACTATCAGCTGAATATCTTATATCCTCTAAGAATGAAGTGAAATGACAATGAAAATAAAATAAATGTGCAAATATACCAATCATGATACAAATACATTTAGAAAGTTTGCATTATTTCACCAATTTAAGTATACAACTGTTAAATAGTACTGCAAAGTACTTTAGTTATTATTAATTATTGATGATCTTATTTTACATTTTATTTAAAATTTACCAACTCAAATCAAATACCCATTATTTAAGTGGAACAGTCAGGCTTAGTACAAAGTTGAGCAAAAAAAGGCAGTTGATAAAAACTCTCAGCAATGTTTTAAGTTTCTTAATACTCAGTTATTTTGTTAATTTTTTTAAATATTACTACACTAGGCAACAGTATGAGTTTTTTGGATTAAATATAGTTTTAAATCTCTTCTAAATTTGTTTTATTTTTTACTTAATCTAGCAAGCAAAGTGTTTGAGTTTCATCATAAACTAAATACTCAAATAGTTTGAACACTCACAGTAATGTCACCTTGTTGTGGTTTAAAGTTCCATTGCAAGGATGAAGATACATCAGCATTGAAGCGAATCTTAATTGGTCTTTCCTTCACAGCCCTCATATTACTAACTATATCTGTAGCCTCTATTTGTCCTGTTGTACCACCATAACTGTAAGCCTGAAATTTATATGACATATGAAACTGTATTAGTCAATCTTGTTGCCTATATAAATGGACTAATGATCTGAAAAAATAATCTGGAAAACTGTCAGATTCACAGGGCCGTTCACCACACTGGACCAATGCATGTTAGTGGAGATATTATAGATGTTAGTGGCTCCTCAGATGTGTTCAAGTTGCCTGTAAGGCACTTTTTTTGCTATCTTTGTCACTAGACACCACCTATCCAACTGTCGATTCCATAAGAAGTAATTTAAATTTCATCACACAGTAAATGAACATTTCATCCCTACATCATCAATTCATCAGCTCTATCTATCATCATCACAAATGTTGATTTTTTGATAAATACAAAAAAGGTTTACTCACTTGACAAAATATCCTATATAAAGGAACCGCAGCATAGCTGAGCCCCACTGTCATTACACCTAGGGCTATCATGTAGTTCATAGTCGATTTTATTTTACCTTTTTCATGCATTCCACGAACAAAACATACATTTGGTAACGAATTTTTAGGACCTAACAACCCAGGTGTAACCTTAAGATTATACCTAAGTGTATTAAAACAACACCTGTTTACATATGCTAACCGATTCATTTTGTTATTGAAGTTGTGTAATCTCTACTCATTAAAATAGAAAATGTCATTACATTTACAGAAAACAATGATTATTTTGTTAAGGTTCTAACCGCAATATATGTCAGAATCTCAGATTCAGATAGTGAATGAATGTCAAAACTGTCAAAAGTGACAACTGTGTATAGTAATTTTTGCGGCCTTCGATTGCAGCCTTTTGGCCTACCGTATTTTAAAATGTCACATGAGGAATCTTACCTATACGTTACCCATTTTTTTAACTCTCGGGGAGGGTCGCGTAGTAGGGGTATGTTCCCTGACATGATATTTTAAAATTGGTATGTCCCTATACCAATCATAGAGGTATTATACCATAGATAGGTAGAGAAGAAAGATATACGGCTGACTATAAGCGGAAACGTGCGACGGTTAGAAGTTGCGGTACTCTATATGTCTCTCTCTACTGAAGTATTCGGTAAAGGACAGCTTTTTTTGTTGAATAAAATCAAATTAATTTCAATACCTAAACTTATGTACACGCATTATCAACCGCAGAAATTCAAACACAACAAACTTGCGAATTGTTTTATTATGTTCGCTTTTTATGCGCAAGTAGATAAATAGAAAGGGTACCGCAATCTTCTCTCTTTCTAACCGAGGGACAGTTGGAAATCTGGCTCCACTGCTCGATCTATATTTTTATGTTGCCAAGGCCTCCCACTTTAGTTTTCACTTGATAATTCATCAATATGGTTTTAAATAATTTTTTGCAAACATAAAGCTTACAAAATTGCCATATAACACTATGAGTGCGTAAATAACCTATAAAAATGAGACTTATTTACAAACACAAGATTTAGAATATTTTATCTCTTTGGAAGTGTCGAGACCTTTTAGCTATTTTACCGACCAGTTTTTTGTATTTTTTTAATATAGGTTTCCAATATCTATGAGATGTCAGTTAGGTTCATTGGCGCCAAATATGATTTATTAGAAAGTCCTATTTAATTTTCCTTTAATAGCAAACCTTTTTATAATTTAAGAATACTCATCACATATTGTGAAAAATGTAACAAATGTCAATGTAGTGAAAGTAAACAACGTTTAAAAAAACTATTTAAATATAATTAACATTAGTATCACAATTTTTATGAATGCATCTTGTTCTTATTACCGCTTGTATTCGAGTGATAACGTTTTGTGTTTTGTCTTTATATGGGCATCAGTGTGTGTTTTCTGGTAGGCTTTGTACGTGCAGTCGAGAAAGGGACATCTGAACATGGGTTCTTTGCCGCATTCGTATGTAACGTGCCTCCTGTAAGTACTTTTATGTCTGTATTTTCGTTTACACTTTTCACATTCATAGCTCGTTTCATAATGTGACCAGAAATTTTTAGTCTTCATAGGCATTATGGGCAACATTGTTTGCATCATTGTCTTAAAGAAATCCACTTCACCTGCAACAATAAAATACTCGAGTAATATTTTCACATATGTAGGCACTGCTTACAAACTACCATATACCTACCAATCTTGTTATAGGTATGTATGTGTACCTATATCTTAAATTTAAGCAACAAATTAGTTATACAAAACATTTTCTGCTGTGACGCGGAATTTGGTTACGGAATATGAGACAAATTAGAGATTTGTTAAATTGAGAACATTTATTCACATATATTCCAATAAAAAACAAACCAAACACACTCCTGTACTGAAATAATAAATACATAAAACTGTTCTTACTTAGTGCCATTATGGTTTTATAGGAATTATATAAAATTGGATTCGAAATACAGTGCAAGCTCTTTAAAATGATATTAGACTATTTTTTTATCGAATTTACATTACTCGTATGAAAAATCGAAGCAAGTTCTAGTGACAACCAAAATAAAATAGATCATCTAACTTCCAACGTAACATAATATTTTTTGTTACACTATTTTCTATTTTGTTCTCTCCTTAGAAGTTATTGAGTAGATTCGTAGTGCTAGTATGATACGCTTACACAAATGGAATATCTATTGCTTCTTGATAATTGGGTTATAAGAAAATAACTTGAAACTTTAAGTGTAAATATGTATGTAAACTTAGTGATTATTATTGATTTCTCTAAATCTTGAGTTTTATAGGCATGCAGATTGGGCTGGCTGAATTAAAACCCAACAATTACATTGTAATTAAAGTTTTTAAATTATTAATATGATTATTTAAAACAATATTGTTTCTTCTAAATAATACAGATGTATTAGCTCTGCTGAAGGTTATATTAGAGTTTACACTGTATTTAATGATGCTAAAGCTTATGATAAAGTAGATTACGTAGTCTTTAATTTAAACTGAAACTTAATTTGAACTCTGTAAACTTTAGTAAACTAGATTGGTACACATTATATTTAATAATTGCAATATATAAAATTATTAGTACGCACTACTTTCTCGGTGTTAGGGCCTGAATACATCAAAAACAACAAGAATAAATCTCTGTTTATACAGAGGCGTCTACAGGCACTATATAAAATATAAAGTATATTTGGCACTGTTTTCTAATATAGACTAGATATACATACATATGTAACATATCAATTGTTTCTAAGAAAGTAGAAAAATGGACCTAAAGATTTTACAAATAGGAAAATTTCCAAGATAGTTTACAACAATGCAGCCAAAGTACATAATGTTAGAGTTTATATTTACTTTTGGTGGGTATTATCATTTTTAGTTACTACATTAAAACTTTCCTTAAAATAACACTCAAATAACACAATAATTATCCACTGTTCAAAACGAACACGTAACTTACCTATAAAATATTGTATACAAAACTTAACCAGAACCGTTCTAATAATTTATATACTTAACAATATTATTATTTTGTTTATTAAGGCACTTAATATATCTAGAATCGACTGGAAGATTCTTTGGTTTAATATATTGCTTGTTTTCTTATTTGAACTTCAAAGGTAACTTAAATAACAGTAACAAATGCAAAAAAATTATATACAAATCAACATAAATACTGAATCTATAATACAAAATTTGGTTGGCATAGTATTACAATAAATTTCTTTGGTAACAAGGAACACACACTAAATAAACATTATTAACAAGAACAAAAAGATTAACAATCTATTAAAACTGAACCATATTAAAATTCAAAACGTTTGTCTTACGTATATTAATAATAATCTAAACAATTTGAAATCTACTTACATTATGTTCAAACACTACAAATGATTTAAATGTCTTATGGCTCGTAATAATAGCTGCCTTGCAAAAATATTTACGTATATTCTACTTTTTATAATTTAAAATGCTTCTCAAATTATACCTACTAAAATTTGATTAAATAAATCAATGCAATAGAAAAATAGAGGTATCTGTTAAATTAGATTTAGTATTTTAGACCAATTTTACATTAACTAATTTAAATATAATAATTTCTTGTCGTCGACGCTACACTGATCTAATTATCAGACTGATCAAACATAAGTGAATTGAAATCAGTATTTTGTGCAAATATAAGGTAAATATAAAAATCATTAAATACTTAATTTGTGCCATAGCAAAATACTGAATGTCCCATTAATACAAATAAAAGGATACCATGACAAGTCATACTGCAAAACAAAAATATAATTCTCGAGATGTAACTATTGAGCCTTTCGTCGAGTCCTCCGAGCCCTTACTGGTCTTTTCTTAAGTAAAAGGTCCTCAATCTTCGTTTTTCGTGCAGTTGCAGCTGTAATAGAAATTACATTTTGTTAAGTGGAATAGTCTTTAAAAAAGATTGCATTGAACCTATCTGTAAATTCAATTTGAAATAAAAAATAAATTGCAGAGAAATAGTATATTTTTTAACGAACTATGGGTTATAATTTATTAGAAGTATTTAATATAAAAATCTCAGCGGCACAGTAGTCGTACATATTATATTGAATGCTTTAAAGTTTTTAAAATTTTAAATTTCTGTAAACATCTTGTGCAACTGGTTGTACCACGCAAAACTAACACTTCCATCTATTTCTCCACAATATTGTGTTGTGCTTTACCAAAAAGACATTTACATGCATGTGTAAAGCTAATATATTTTTATGTGCAATTAAATGAAAACTATGAGCTATGTATTTACAGGCCTGTAAAAACAATAGTCATCATTGCAGACTAAACAGAAAATCTATTGAGGTTTCTGAATAATTGATATGGTAAATGGAGTAAAGTAAAATTAATTATCCATTGTTAAAAGTAATATCATGAAACGAATGAAGGATATAGAATATGATGTAGGTACAAACGCTGTGTGCACCTGCTGCATTAGCATCTCCGTCAATGTAATTAAGTTAGCGTTAGTGTACACCCGCGTTAAGCCCCGATTAGTATTTATGTGAACGTTTACTGACATTAAACACCTCTACGAGTGGCGGGTCATTCCGACACGAAATCCACCTTCTCCGGCAAATCTTTGTGCAGATGGCGCTCGTGCAGGAGCAAATTGTGCTTCTGGTAGGCGCGGTACACACAGTAGGGACACTTGAAACTCGGTTGTTTTCTACACTCGTACTTTATATGCCGTTGTAGGGATCCCTTATGCTTGTACTTGTTCCCGCAATCCACGCACTCATACAGCGTCCACCCCGCCTTGCCGCCACTCAGGCCGGCCGTACCGTAACCCAATATATAAGGTGTGTACAACTGTGCAACTGAAATCGAAACGCAAACAAATATGAATACGTGCAAATTATACCAAGCTACCACCACTACCGTGAAAGCGAAGCCACCTTGTATATAGATAGTAACCAAATAAAATGTGCACTCTAAGCGTAGGATAATGCACCATGTCTCCCATTAATTTGCTCCTTTTATCTACTAATATTAACATTACTAGAACTATTTCCTCTACAGGATAAACATGCCTTTTATGCTTCATTTTAATTGGAAATACAAATGATGTTTGCATTTTCTATATGGTTAATCATAAAACTTACAAAATTACCAAATATATTTGGAACGTTACTCAACAACATGCAGTGTTATTTTATCTGTACCCATTTGACATAAACCGTAAAAGAAATATTGCATACCACACCATGAATAATAATTGATTATAAAAAATACTTAATTAAAAATTGTAAAAAACAAGGACATATCAAGAATAGCAACTTTATTAAAATACAAAAAGTATATAAAAATACAATCAAATGCATTTAATCACTGTAACTTCCTATTGTCAGATACACGGCTATCTACAAACTTCACAAATGTTCTGGGCGTTGTATAACTAGATCAAAAGTGTGTGTAGTGTCACTTGGTATGTACATTTGTATATCTTTCATCTGGTATAATGAAATATTTTCATCTGAAATATTTCCAATTAGCATCTACTTACAATATGCATAGATTCCTCAAAAGCATATGGTCAAGAATCTCACATTTATGCTGTTGATTGTTTGCAAAGACGCACAGTTTAAAAATGTATAGTCACTTGAGAAGACTATCACAGCACTATTGTACCCAGTATAAAGTTATGAGTAATCTAGCAACAATTATTGAATTGTTGAAATCATTGTCAAATATCACAACCTAGATATTTTGCAGTATCAAGTTACATAATATTCTTGATTTAAAACACTTGAATATCATAAATCCTAATGACTAACGTTTCAAAGGCACTTTGTATTATACTGATGTGACTGTGGTTGTACTTAGCGAGCTCTACACATTGATTGTACGATGGTAACTCCTGCGGATAGTAGCCTAATAGGGCACCACGTCAGCAAAATCATTCAATCCAATTACAAGGTGCTCTAATCGTGTCCTTGGTTATTTATTCAAATATCAACATAAATTGACTAATTTTGCTCGAAGTGTACCATCCCTAACTTAACATAATTTCTAAATGGTAATGTAAATCGTATAAAATACTTATCGACTATGTGGAAGATATAAGTTTGAACTGGTCAAAATAAGATCAATAATTTGTGTGCGCGACTTAAATGATATAAACCTTTAATGGCATTAATTTTTAAAAGTTGAATCTACTGTTCTATTTTAAGGCACTCTTTGTAACTGGTCTGACCTAATTCTAACAATAAAAATTGGCCCCAAATGTAACATTGAATAACACATTTATAAACATTTATTTCAAGGAACTTAATTAATACGATACGAACTATCTATATTTTTCCTTATCGCCTTATATGGAAGTTATATCTAGGTTATAATATAAAATAAATGCATTACACGTTAAAGAGATCTAAAAATAATTGAAATAAAAAATTAACTTACATGAGTATTACAAAAATAATGGAACATGCATTATGGCAAAGAACTAGAGTTTGCTTACTAAGCGACAAATAGCTTCACTTCAACTAAAACTAAGGTTTATATATAGAACAGAGACGTAATCTCCACTCGAACCACTCTACACTCTACCATCCACTCCTATCGATTTAGGGAATCATATATCTCCTAACTTTTGTTTTCGTCTATTTTCAACTATGCCAATAGAAGAAAATGACCTAAACTTGGCTAAAACTTGTTCCATAAAAATGAAGGCGTTTTAAAAATAACTCCTAGATTAGTAACTGCGATTGGTAACAACAGTAGTCAAACTTATAACTGTCCTTCACAACAACCAACCAAACTAACGCGCAAATATCAGGAATGATCATTTATATAGTAAATGCTGTACATAAAAATATATCAAAACATTAAAAAGCGTAACTATACAAATCACTTTTCTTAATATACTGGATAAATGCAACAGTTGCTTACACCGTTGCAAGTAACTGCAACCAGTGTCAATACTACGAGTAATTCGTTATGAGATTAAATTCATTATGGTATCTATTCAGTATTTATATATTCAGCCATCTGACTGGAGTAGGTAACTGGTGAAGCCACGGTTCGCGTCCTAAAAAACGGCGAGTATTTCTAACGTGACCGTTTCACGCCACTATCACAAAGAGCATCACATTTATCACATTCTGAAAGTAACTTGCGAGTCTGATAAAAATTTTGCTGCTAACGCTCCCATGGACCCATACAACATCAAAGGTGGGCTCCCAAACCTGCCAATATTAATTTCGAACAGACAACGATTTGTAAACTTAACACTAGACCGTTGGATCGGCATCTAACATAATAACGGAGTATTGATTAGTGACTAAAGTGTGCCGAGGCCGGACTACGTGCAGGCGTCGACGTTATCCTGCTTGATGTACTGCTCGGGCTTCATGTGCACTTCGCGGTGCATGCGCTCCATGTGGCGGGCGATGTGCATCTTCTGTTTGGCGCGGTAAACGCAGTAGGGGCACTGGAACTGGGGCTCCTTGCCGCACTCCCATTTCTGGTGGTTGCGCAGCGAGGACTTGAGCTTGTAGACGCGGCCGCAGTCGGGGCACGTGAAGCTAGGCTCGCCGGGCGAGGGCGGCAGCGCGGGCGCCAAGGCGGGCGGCTGCAGCGCGCCGCCGCCCACGCGCATGCCGGCCACCAGGGGCAGCGCCAGGCGCGCCGACCACTGCTCCCAAGACAGCCCGCCGATGCGCGTGAGCGCGCCCTCCTCCCCTCCGCCGCCGCCGCTACACGCTCCGCCCGCACCTGCGCCTGAAATCGCCACCCGATATATGAGGTTTTCGCGCCACGCGACACGCACAAACGACATTCAACATTCCCGTGAGGTTAACGACAAATACAAGCACAATATAAGTGTTATATACATATCATACATATATATATATATATATACATAATAAATACTTGTACGTACATAAACTGAAGGTTATATACTACTGTGAGTGTCCACCGAGTGCTGTGATGAAAGCTTTGCAAAGGAAAATTAAAAAAAAGAACAAAAAAGAAAAAAACAACGTTTATTTAAAAAATGAAGTGAACGAAGATTCGACGATGTCCATCGCAACATGGTCTACGCGCTCTCGGATACAGTGGTGTTCAAAACGGAACTCTCACTAACTAGAGAAAGATAGGTACCAAGAAAATTCATGGTGTTACTATGATCAATATGGTTTTAGTCACTGCTTTGGATATTCAAGTAAACTTTTGTTAAATGAAATGCAGTCTCCCGACCCATGGGCTTTTCTTGTCTACCTGAAATTATTAATTATATTAGTATGAACGAAAAGAAAGAAAAAAAAAACATAAATGCGTCGAAAAAGAAAAGCTGTTCGAAAACATTCATGCATACATGCGCGGTTAGATCATCAAAAATTATAACGAGTCACTTACCAATTTGGATTGACGAAACACACTGGGATATAAAAACACCCGCGCTAATATTGTTCGAAATAATTTACCAATTATGCTTTCATAACTAAAGCATATTTTTTAATAACAAAGACTGATTATTTATATGATGAACGTCAAACGTAGCTAAATCGTAACCGCAATAAAAAATAAAAACAAGCAGTACACTATATTCATATTTTATTAAACTTTTTCTACCAAGTAAACCCCAATATATTCATATAAAAATCACACTAATTGATTAACTATCCATCCAATAACATTAACAAACAATGTAAACTTCGTAACATCCAAATTTTATTCTAAGTCATACATCAGTACCTTGGACCTTCAAAAAACATGACATGATGGGATCTTTGCCTAATTGAAACAATTTGCTATGCATTGCATTGACTCCAACATTTCAACGTTTCAATAACAAATCACGTTAATAACTAATACTGACTTTGGTCAAATAGCTTTGTTATCCTAGTTTAACAAAAAATATCAACAGTCAATATGCTACACAACTCGAAATACACTATTGCAAATAAAATATCTGTTAATATCATTAACTCTTTAAACATTTTTTGAACACATTTTTCCCAATACACCAAAATATAATTCGAATAACATAATAAATAGTAAATAGATATGTAATATTAACTACAGGTAACATTGTAGGCACATAGTCGATGAGCTTCTGTTTTACCTAAGCTGTATTTCCCTCAAAATTCTATATATTAGTGAAATAATTTACACTTTGATTGAACTTTGAGAAACTTTCCTAGCTTAAAAGGACCATAGTCCATATAAAATTATCCTAATAAATAAATTTAAAAATAATGTAACTTTGGGTTTTCTATAACAAAATGGGAAGACAGCATGTGGTCCCAAATACAACAATTCCTAACGGGAAAACTATATAAAAGTGTATATGTCAAGGTCTTACATAACTCATAAATATCAACTAATCATTTCTTAATATCATTGCACTAAAAGTTAACAATTTTGGAATTATTCCACTTAAGGAATGTTAAGGACACTAAAACTAGAAAAATTCGAGATGGTATTCATGATAACAGAGACCCATTGGGGTAGAATTCGTACTAAAGCACGTTATTTCTCGAGGGTTCAATTTTTCTCCTGAGCTCTATTGGTCGTGACGCTCTGGTAATGGTATGTTTAACTCAACAACTGAAGAAAATACTTAGGGTCAGTCTTAACTACAATAATAAACTCTAAAACAAAAAAAAAACAACAAAATTAACACTAATGCCGTTAGGGAATGTGCACATTAAAACTATTATCTTTAGTGTATATTAAAACGTCTTCAACAAAAATAAAACGTAAATATAAATAATATTATTGCAGTACCGATTTGGTTAGGTATCTACTTTGGTCTAACGATTCTTTGCCTAAATAAAACTAGATAGACGTCTTTTTATTCCGCCTGACTTTGTTGCTGGCGTACATGTACCACTCGGTGTTGTGGTGCTTCCTTATGTGTACGCCGAGGTTGCCCCGCTGCTTGGCCTTGTAGGAGCAGTAGGGGCATTGGTGGGATGGCGCCTTGCCGCCGCACTCCACGTTCTCGTGACGTCGCAGCGTGGACTTCCAGCGGTACTTCTTGCCGCAGTGGCGGCACTCGAACTGGCGGCTCGCGTCGTCCGAGCTGTTGCCGTCGCGCTTGCCGTACTGGCCCTTGTCAGGCTTGGCGTCGAACGCATCGGCGGCGTGCGCAGCCGAGTAATAGCCATCGCCCTCCTCGGGCAGCACGATGTCGTCCGTGTCGTCGTACTCGCCGTCCGAGTCGGGCTCGTCCTGCTTGCAGCCGGCGGCCACGGCCGGCTTCAGCTCGAGCGGCGGCGGCAGGCTGTTGACGCTGTTCACCGTGTTGTTGTTCTGCAGGAAGGCCTGCTGCAGCAGGTGCGCGGGCAGCGCCGACATGTTGGCCATCGTGGCCATCGTGCCCATGGCGGGCATGCCATGCACGGGCGGCTTCATGATGTTGGTCACCTGGATGCAGGGGGGCACGAGCGATGCGAGCGACGCCGACTGCGCGTGACACGCGGACTGAACGGACAGCAGCGACAACAGTGCAGACGGTAGGTGGGTATCCTTGTGTAGCTCTGAAATATAACACATTAACGGTATTGCAAATAATAAGTTAAGCGAACTACGTACGGAGTCTCTTGTTAATACTACCAAAGGCTAAAATAAAATTAAGGAACCAAAGAAATGCGTTATAATAAGTAAAAATAAAAAAAAATAATTTCTGTTAGAAATTATAAAAGGCGAAGCTTCTAATTCATGCAAAACATGCACAATCCAAGTATCTGAACCGTCATTGACTTATCTTCCCATAAAGATCGGTACTCGGCGCGGACAGTAATTTTAAATGAAAAACCGGTAAGTCTTAAAACGTTTAATAGTTCAAAAAATATCGAATATTATTCAATCATCAATACATAAGTGTACAAGGTTCATATAAAATTTACGTAATTTTAATACCATCTAAAAGGAAGATCGAGTAGTGGTACAAATAAGGCACTAGAGTATGATAGGTATGTCGGTGCGGGCGGGCGCGGGGCGGTCAGTCGGCCCGGTGGTGCTCGGGGTGCTTCTTCTCGATGTGCTTCTTGAGCTCGTTGCGGCGGTGCTTGCTGTAGGTGCAGTGCGGGCACTTGTACTGCGGCTCGCGGCCGCACTCCAGCGTCACGTGGCGCACGAGGTTCTTGCGCGCGTTGTAGCAGCGCTGGCAGTTGGGGCACTTGTAGCCCTTCTCCGTCTTGTACTGCGCGCACGGCAGCGAACTGGACCCGCGCGGGAAGATGTTGTAGCGCGTCTCCTGCTTTGGCTCCTTGGGGTCCTTCGCCTCCTTGACCGGCTTGGCTTCGGGGCCCTCCGCGTTCGGCTTGACGATCTCTTTCTCCGCCTTCACTTCCAGCTTGGCGTCGGAGCGGAGCCTGGCGGGCGACCGCGGCGCCGGGAAGTTGGCCTGCTTCTTGTTCTCCTTGGCCTCCTCGGGCACGTTGTTGGGCGGTGCGACGACGTTTTTTAATATGGCAAATGTGGTCGCAGCACTCGCCGTTTCCTCGCAAACCTTTTTACTACTACGGGTCACGATATCATGACGCGGCGTCGTTGTCTTGCGACCTGCAAGAGAAAATTGAATACATTTTTTTTTACTTTGCCGAAGTTTAATTAATATTTATGTACAAGGCAACACATATTCATAAGCAAAACAAAAAGATAAATAAAAACAAAGTATGTTAATGAAGGTAAATGTATTAAAAAAAATAAAAACAATGTTAGGCATCAATTAAGCACCTCACAACTTGTACAACAAAAAAAAACTATAAAAAGAAATAACAAAAGAAAAATAAAAATGTCTACTGCTGACAAATAAACAAAATAATTAATGAAAACACTTAATGGCACAAGATTATGAGATCATCGATAAAATCGATTTTAACACCTATTTTTGGCAACTTTTATCCTAACAATTCATGTTTTCTAGAGATCTTACTTAATCAACAAAAGTAAACTATGAATCTAGAGATAATAACTTTAAATATTAATCTATAGAAATCAACAAAAGTTAACTATTCCTGGAATGCGCGTATAAAAATCAACAAAAATAAACTTAACATAATTCTTTAAATAATCTCAAAGAAACAAACAAAAAGTAAAAATGCTCAAGAGCTATAAATGAGTTGATCCGGCCTCCTTTTAAGTCTGATGTTTTAGAGCTACGTGTGATATCAACGTTTTTTTCTGTGAATACTTTTTTCCGCATTGGTCACATACAAACTGCGGCCCCGTGATACATTCGTACTTTTCATGCCTCAGTTTATTTCTCCTGTACTTGTATCGCTTCTTCTGGCATATGGAGCAAAGGTATCTTCGTTCTCGGTCCTGTTTGCCGGTTTTATTGGCTACTTCTAAATCAACACATCTCTTTAATCTGTTTTGTCCCTTGACAAATTTCTGTTTGTTTTTTAGCTTTCGACCTCTTTTCCTTTTGCAGACAGTAGAGCCACCTCCCATGTCGGCAGTTCCTTCGATACTCTTAAGCCACCCGCGAGTTAATGGAAAAGGAGTTTTAGCGTAATTCAGGATGGAAGTAAATTTTATAGGTGTTTCTGGAAGGGCAAAACAATGAAAAGCGAGAATGAATTTTGTACAAAGCATTGAAGTGTTAGTAGCGCAGGTTCGTGAACAGTATAGCAAGTTAACATTAATCACAAGTCCATTAATATTTAAAATCCAATGTTTATGTTCATGTGGCAAAAGGAAACTGCATTCATGCTGTTATGCAAGGATATTACAATGGGCCATTTTAACATGTTGGGTGTAGAATCTTACTCACTTCATACTGAACTCTTATGTTTTGTTTGTTCACGAAATTATAGGTCATCGTTAATATATCATGATGTATGTTTGTTACCTTCGTAATTTAAAACGTTGAAAATGAAATGCGCATCCACTACAAAACTAGTATATATATGTATCATTAGACAGTTTATCTAATGACCATGCAAGATATTTGATGTTTGCTCTTAAAAAATACTAACATAAAACATGAATTGCTAGGAGACATTTGCAGTGAAATCACATGTGAATGCAAATAAAGGCATAATAAATAATAAATAAATAAAGCCACATAAACCAACCAACTACTACGACAAAATAATAAATTGATGTAGGTTTACCTTATCTGCTTGTCCGCAGCGCACTTTGCCACTATCTGAATATAAAATTCTACAATTGTTTTTTTTTTTATTAAAATCACACAAGTGAAAAATACGCGACGTTTTCGTAGTCACGACATTAGCGTACGAATGATAAAAATTGACCTTCGTGTTCGGAAAAATACAGTGATCTTAGTGAAGTGTCGTGCACACTAAGTGTTTCTATATCTAGATCTACATAAATACTTATCTACGGATCATAAATAGGTAAATGTTACTTACCAACATACAATAATATTCCACTCTCCACATGTTAAATGTTATATATAATTATTAGCACTAATCCGCGAACAGTTTGAACGCCGGTGCCACAGACCAACTACATAATAATGGAAGGCATGCAATGATCTACACTCCGCTCCGACCCCATGTTACAATCACAAGCAAAACACAATATACTAATTATGTCATGTATACAGCAAAATAACATTAAATTATCATACTTACCTTCACTTTTCATTACCTCGCCTTTAAGGCTACATTCCATAAAACAATACCTTTATACCTTTACCTTTACCTGTTGCTCTGAAATAACTTGTAAAAGGTTTATATATAATAATATTAAATTGCAATAGGATTAGTAATTTTATAATATTAATATTAGATACTATTTAGTATTATAAGGTATATTTTCACATGTGAAAACACTAGCACTCTTGTATCCGCTGTTGTAAAATATAATATTCATATATAACAGGATAAATAGATTATTTAAGCAATGATTGATTTTCTATTTTCAAATTATGGGAAGACATTGCGCATTTCATCCGTTCCTTGTATGTCTGAAGCAATCAACTTTTTAGTTGGGTGTGATATTGTAACACGAAATTGCATCTCATTGTGTTTTTAAAAAGTTCATTGTTCCAGAATCTCAATCTTGAATCCCATGTAACATTATGCGTTGCTTAATAAACTTTGGCGATTAATTGACTTGTCTCGAAAGCAAGTATTATAAAGCAACGCAATATGTTCTGCTAATCACCACTGCAGGAACTACGAGGCGACTAAAAAAGGTGGTTCCTGCAGTAGTGTCTTGTAGTATTACTTTTTCGCTTACCTTGCGACTCTCGGACGCTGTCATTTGAGTTCATTATTTCATCTTGAGATCGTTCCATATGCCATTGGAAATCTGAAATTAAAGAAACAACATGTTAAAATAACTGTGTTTGTTTAAAAAAAATTACAGATACTTGCAATATAAATTGTTACCATTCCATTATAATGAAGGTTATAAATGACAATGTAATTTCAATTAATCAGATGTTTGACTGAACAACTACCTACTGTATTAGTTTGCAAGTAATTATAACTATATGCTAGTTTCGTTACGGTAAAGTGTGACATCAAAAACCTTATATCCTATAATACAGAATGTTAAAAGTGTAGTTTTGATAGTGGTCGCTATCAGGATCCAGTAGCATGTATGGCTACAATATAAATGTATTAGTGGGTACTGACTGCGTACGACGTCGTTGTGCACGGGCGGCGGGTCGGGCTCCTCGTCCAGCGTGAGGTCCTCGACCCCGTCGCGCGAGAGCTCCTCCTTGCAGGGTGGCGGCTCGTCGGCGGCGAGCGCGGCGGCGGCCTCGGCTGCGCTGCTGTCGGACGCGCGCCGCGCTTTCTTCCGCCGCCGCGTGGGACTCAGCGAGCCTTCGCGGCTGTCGATGCTGCCGTCTCGCACCTGCAACACACACACACAACTTACTTGCTATCTGAACACTACACTGCCCGCCTTAACTCTTAATCTACTATCCTCTACCATTACTATACTAACATATCCTATACACTATAATATCCTCAACTATATTTTATCAACTGTATACAACTGTATGTTATATACTGTATGTATTATATAGCTTTTGGGTGAAGGCTCTTGGTGTTTCAAACAAAGAACACTAAAAAAGAGATGACTATTTTACTCAAGACATGTATGTATATGCGACCTTAGGTAGGACTGCAACACTGTCCGGGGCTTGATATGAATATCTTATGAGTTGTAGAGACCACTTAATAAAAGGTGGCCTGCTCGTTTGCTGCATCTTTTCTACAACTTAATATTACCAGGAGGTTTTAAAAATGAGTCAAAACCGCTAGGTGTGATCCTTTCTCATGTAGCTGGTCATCATAAGGCCCTTAATTAGTGAATGGTATAGAAAATGCTCCTAAAACTAAACATATCACAAAAAATTATAATATAATAATAGCCGAGATCATATCTAGTTCTAAGAAGGGCAGAGTATCTTGGGGACAGTTACTTTTATTTAAGTAACAATTTTTTTAGTGTAAGCTTCAAAATGGATTTAAGTACTTTACAGAGACTTCAAACATTTTCCAATGGCTTTCATTATTAAACTGTGTTACAAGTTACACCATTGCATTACACCTTCACTACACTAGACAATTGTTTGATTTAATTTAATTGCGAACTAGGTAGCACTGTTTTCTTTACTGAATAAAACTTTTTTCTCCCAACTAACCATTACATGAACCATTTACATTTTGTATGACATTCATTAAGTGTATATAAATACCTTACAATTAAAAAAAACTTGAATTTTAATAATCAATAGACAGAACACGATTACACATTATTATGTTCAAATTCAGCAGCAGTGATAGCCTAGTGGTTGAATTTCGGCCTACCACTCCGGTAGGTCCGGGTTCGATCCCCGCACGCACCTTTAATTTTTCGAT
>DWNH01000102.1:0-20364 GCA_018249895.1 Tiana niger
CATGTTATGTCAGAGTGACCAGCTTACAGTTACAATTATCCCTAATTGAAAAAATTAAATAACTAAACTTTTAAAAGTTCTATGCTAAATATATGCTTAAAATATTGTTCTGTGCAATTTTTTAATAATAAAGCTATTAAACTAAAAAAATATACCAATATAAATTATTTATAATTAATTTAACAGTACTTCCAAATTATTTAATTAATAATAAAATAAATTGATAACTCGGTTGCGGCAATAAGCGTCCACGCTGTATTCGGTCTTTCACAGTTTTGATCGTTTATCATTTCTAAGGGCAACCCTTAGGTGTATAACTAATTAATTCGTGTTAATTAGTAAAAATCGACTGAAAATCCGTTCGATAGTTTTTGAGGTTATCTCGTTTAGATAGATAAACGCAATGGGGGGATTGTTTTATAATATATAATAACTTCGTTGCAGACATCTACATGTAATTATAGCTATTAGAGATCATACAAAGATAGATACGTGGTCCAGATGGTTGTCATATTTATACATAATAAACAGTACGTAATTTTTTACTTTTTCTTTTTCTCTGTAATAAATAAACATTTTCCTGGCATTTTTGGGAAAAAATAATAATATAGAAACACTGTTAGAAATACGTCAGCTTTCTGCGCTATGCGTCACTGCTACAATGTCGCATAAAGGTCAGCTGTTGTGTAGTGTTGTCGTGGAAGTGTCTAAATAGAAAATAGCCAAGTCCACATTGACCTCACACAGTACAGGGTTCCGTGAACGGAAAGTACTTATGTGTAAGCGTTCTTGCGGTAATCTTAATTCTCCTACTCAAAATTTACACAACTGTTTTAAAAGTATTGAATAAGATCTATTTAATATTTATGCAACAGTTGCCTTTGCCAATGATATCTGGCTAAATTGGAGTCAAAATCAAAAATTAAATTGAATCCCAAAAAATGCAGCAATTGTTTTTTGAAGTAATTGAAAGAACGTAATGTGTCATTAGAGCTATGATTAAAGAAACTTGTTTTAGCAGGTCTCTGCTGAGGAGGAAATTACCTACCATCACCAAATTCATTTAAATAAATATAATTATGCCTTATAGTAGTGATACGATTATTTACGTAGGAGCCATCGATATATCACACGGCTTCGAAGCCACTTTCAGTTGAGGGCAATACCCGGGATCTAGAAAAGTAAGTAAGCTCAATGGGACAGTCAGTCGCCTGGTCAGTGTTGGCAACCGTAAGATAATTATTATCGTACATTTACGATAATTTGATATCAATGTACGATGTACGATAGCGATTCATTATCGTACGCAACTGTATGATAATTTTTGAATATGCAATTTTTTTTTCTGCAAAAAATTGCTTTCCAACAACGACACAGAGCGACACTGGCGACACAGTGGCGATATTTGTGAATGAAAGGCAGTTCAGTTAGTCCATTTGATCAAAACAAAAAAAGAAACAAATTAATCACCCCGACCATCAATAACATCCTTTTGGCAATGAGTTCGGGGCAATTTTATTAGTATTCAACTCTCGACAAAAGAATTCAGTCGTATGACTAAAACTAGACTTTATCCAAAAAAAGCTTTAACTGAAAGCGGTGATAGGACGATTCGTTACTTATATGAAACAGATCAGAAGAGTAATAATAATATTATAAATAAAATAAATAAAAAAAAAAATAAAAAATAAAAATCATTTATTTCGAGCTTCTGAGGCCCATAGTGTTAGTAACAAATTCCTTATAATCTATGTTAGTTAATTAATTACAAAATTCAAAATTATTTATTATTATTATTATTATCAATTAAATATTATTATTATTATTATTAATGTTATACATATGCTTTTAATAATTTATTTACCGTTTAATTACTGACATTAACTTTTATATCACAGACATTTCAGTTTTAATTATTGGTGAGATAGTTGTGCATTATAAAATACAACAAAAAAAAGGTAGTACATAACACAAGGAAGTACTTAGATATTCTGAAACCATATTAAGCTTAGCGTCAAACTGAAATGGTAGTGCAGTAGGAATTATTGCATATTCGTATCGATTTGTTGCAATTTCACGTCACAGTATTTCATGGCCGATAAACGGGAATAGAATCATTATGTTCTCATTTCCTGAATACCGTACGTGGAATGGCTAGCAACTATCAAAAATCACGCCCCGTCGGATCAAACGTTGAACGATGTCGGTAACGTTTAGGGTTGTTAAATTGTCTAAAATTGACAATTTTAATAATAATAATAATATAGCTACACACATTGCAACATTAAAGTGTCTCAAAAGGGCCTCTACGTGATGGTCCTGTGTCCCCACGGAAGCCCACCAAGTGACCGGGTCCAACATCAGGTACATACCTGTGATTTAAAAAATGAGATACAAACAGACCGAGAACAGAAATCTAAATTCATCACTTCGAATGGTGGACCGGCATGGTAACCACTACACCATACGGGTCGTCAACTTAAATGTTTAAATATAATTAATATTGCATTACATAATGTATTAGTATGCCCCATCTTTGTTACAATCCAATAGAATCAATTTTGTTATTCCTTGTTAATTCATATGCAAGCTAGTTACTATATTTCAAATTAAAAGCCGAATCACAGAATTTTACGTCCGTACGCTATATTTTAAATAATTTTTTCTGGTGGTGACATAATACGTAGTAAAATAAACATTACATATCCACTCTCTATTCAAATAAAACATAATTAAATTTTAAACAATTTTACAACAATTAGAAATTATATACTGTAGGTATAGGTAACCCATATATGTATATTATAAATAAGATCATAGTGGTACTCTCTAGAGGACAGCCCTGGCTCCACTGTAGCGCACTTGATTGCACTTTCGCTTTCGTCGCATCGCCCACAACGTGGTTGCGTCGCGGTTTGTGTACAAGGAAGGAACTATATACTCATGAAATTATATCACTAGACCGGCTCTATATTTATTCATTATAAACTTTAAGATTTTACTTAGTATAAGTAATACTCGAACTGGTAAAAGCTGTCGGATGAGACTAATATGTAGGTCGTGTTTGCTTTACACGTTCTAGAAGTTGTGGTCATTAAAAGCATTAATACTTGCATAAAACATGTACATTGTATTATACATATTTATATGTATATAATATAAACATACATTTAAATAAGTTTGTACACGTACATTTACGTCTATACTATTATTTTAAATGTCAGAAGTAACCTATAAAAGTATTGATCCAATCCCAAAAATAAAAGAATTTGTAGAAATTTAGGTATATTATTTCCGAGTTTTGTAAAGTACATTTATTTATTTATTTACTATTCATAAAATTCAAGAAAAAATTATTTCTAATTGTTACATACATACATAGGTTGAAAAGAACAGTAAAACAAATAGGGACCATAAAAAAAAAATTACATCATGAAACAACTACTTCTAATAAATATGAAGTTATTATCTTCGTTGGGCTTGTTTACATATAACTCAAATTTTTTGCATTCTTTTCATTATTTTACTTAATTTGTTAGCAGATGGCAATGGAGTAATATTGGCGCAGTAACATTGGCTATTATCTGTCACGTGTTACATATTAATGGGCCAAGGCGGTTATACGTTAGTACCTACGTATTGAATGTAGGTACAAATTAAGTGTTTAAAGGAAACCTTTTTCCGTCTGCCTGTTTTCCCCGACCAGCCATAGCCATAAGGGCGCAAAGCCGATGAATCGTTCACAAATTGTGTTCACAACTTGATGACATAAATTTTCAGGAAAGTCTTGCCACTTAAAGTAACAAAAGTGACAGTTGGCGCGATTTATCAACAAAATAAGAAGCGGTTTGAGTAACGTGATTATCTCGATAGCAGGTTTGCTGCGCTCTCGTAAGGAATTACGACAAATGCGTAATGACCGTGGCGTAAGACGACAATCCACTACTTTCATACCAAGTTGCCGTTGATGGATATTGTCTCTTCTAACGCCAACAACTTTCAAACGTCCCTATTACATGTGCAATTAAAATGTATATGTAAACGACCATATTGTTTCTAACTGTATATCTATGTATATATAGCGTGAAATAAATAACCGCGTACAACTCTCGCTTATTTGATTTCCACGCGCGATGCACCTATGCGCATATACATACATACATATGTATGTATGTCAAATAAGGAAACACGTTATTTAAGACTATAGCTAATCAAAATAACCAAACTCACTTTACATTTAAGTATGCCTAATTATTTAACAATGAAATCACTTCAATTATCTTCATATCATTGACGAGAAATTAAAGTATTCATTTTAATAATTTGTCGAACATAAAATATCCGACTATGTATTATTATATTATTATTAAAGAAATAAATTTATTTTTACATATTTTGGTAAATAAGGAAGTATTCTATGCATATTTTTAATGTTGCAGTTTATAAATATTATGTTGAACTTAATCCGGACTCCGGACTTTCATCGCTCTTATGCAAAATTAAATCATCGTTATACAACCATCTATGTATATTTCCTTGCCAAAAGACATTTTCACTTGATCATAGTGTCAAAGCG
Organism: Tiana niger; assembly: GCA_018249895.1. Taxonomy (NCBI): domain Eukaryota; kingdom Metazoa; phylum Arthropoda; class Insecta; order Lepidoptera; family Hesperiidae; genus Tiana; species Tiana niger. Next base: position 4,577 of record DWNH01000102.1, read on the forward strand.
CCCGTACTAAAAGCGCATAGAATAATTTTTCGTAATTCATTTAAATTAGAATCACGCTTACTATCTCCAATTAAAGGGGTTAAAAAACTGCATGCGTATTCAGTAGCGGTGCATATTGATGAGTGGACATTAATATGCAGATGAAAGAGATGCATAGATACGGGTGGTTACTCTTGAAAAGGAGCGTGCCCTCACTCGCCACCCAGAGCGTTGGCAGCTTATCCTGCGATCCCCTTTGTCCTGCCGAGTGCCGTGCCAAGTGTCGCTGTGCATACGTAACTCTGGCAGCCAATATTCAGTAGTTCTATTAGGTACAATAGCAACACCGATAAATCTTCGGTTTAACAAAGCAATCACAAAAAGTTTTAATAAATTAACTCAGGAATTAAACTGTTAATAACAACGTAGTTTTTACCATATGTAACGCCTATCTAACACTAAAAGATTATAAAATGTAAAGGATTCATTAACAGATAGGTTGATAATAATAATCTAATAAAAAAAATTATAATACGATTTGAATAAGTTAACAAGTTCTTTTCAATTATTAAAAGTTGAAACACGTCTTACAATATAAAGGGATAGAATCCAAAAGCTATCACGGTTCTAAAAAACGATGTACAGTGGAATTAAAAAAAAATTATAAATGACCTTTTTTGATACTTTTAATGCGTAGACGAGAGGAGGCACAAAGATAAAAAGCATCGAGTAACGTTTTTTGTGCACAGGTTTACTCAAACGTACGAAACGAAAATTGACAACTTTTTATATTTCACGTTAGGTAATAATATACTGACATAGAATTATAAAAATGAAATTTAAGAATGGGGAGACGATGGATAGGTACAGTTATCTTGAACTACTCGAACAAATCACATAAAAACGGATAGTAAAATAATCTACGAAGTTCAAATATCTAGAACGTAATTAGTACTCAACGAATATCGAATACTATGTATGTAAATACACAACTGCACAAATCTTTTACTCTTAGTCATTCACTACACGAAGTACGAGCATTACTGTTTTACCGCATACTAACGCGTAATACCTTGAGGTCAGTTTCGTAAATGTTACAGAATACGTCTACGTGTGTACTATGTACACTAATTGGTACAAGTAACTACAAAATCTAGCTCAAATTTTACGTTGCCTTGAAATGTTAGTAATTTCAGATTTCAAAATCAAGATGATTAATCATTTACATCCTCCTATATACGTGAGTTTCCAGTAAGCAGGTAGGTAATGTGATTTATTACAACGTAAATTAATATTGGGTAAAACACGGGCTTTAAATTAATTAGACAATTCTGTATTATATAAAAAAGGAAATTGAAAGAGAACGAATATACCTATTGGTCTCGAACGAATTTTTACATAACATTTTAAAATAATATACATGTTGTTACTTGTATGGTATCATAATGATAACGACGTTTTATAATTTTTTAAAAAACAAAGTAGGCATTAGCTTCAGCCGATGAAACTAAAGTTTAGTCATAAAGACACGAACGTGAGAACAACACATCATTGTGGTCGCAAGATAACAACAAAGTAATGAGACGCTGCCGGCATCCCACATTCATACGAACTGCATAATAAAGCGTTTTTGTAAAATAGTACCTAATTCTCATTGCTATCAAGCCAATGTTTCAAGGAGAGTATGTACCACAAAACAAATAGATGGCTCAAATATATGCGGGACAGCAATAGGCTTGATTCAATAAGCCTAAAGGCTTAATTTAAACAGCCTTAGCCCTATTAACGCCTGAAATTAATATTCAATCCACAGTTTGAGATTAACAGGATCTGAGGTTATACACGATCTGTAGTGTAGATCGTTCTGTATGTAAACTGCGTATCAATATCATAATTAGTCAACAACAATTTTCATATACAGATTACAATCTCCTGTTAGCTAAGCGCCCTCCGCCGATAGATAGCTTTTACGGATAGATTGAATATTAGTTTCGGCCGTAAGACGTACAATGAAATTATAATACGTGAAAGGTAAAATTTCGTTGGTCAATATTAGAAAAAACGCTAATCATAACAAAATACTTAAACTAATCTACTTTAATCTTGATGGCTAGTGATGAAACCAGGTTTACAACATGTATCTATAATATCTAAATTTTACTCTAAATCAGCAATAAGCACATTAATTACTGTTTAAGCATGACAAACGTAACGCAATTAAATCGTAAAATTATGTAAAGGCTTTGATTTATTAATTAGAGAACATATTAATAATGCGTAAAAATAACCCCTGTATGGTTTAAAATAATATGATAATTATGTTAAATATCGAATAGATACATATAATTCTGAAATGCAATTTTTAAAGTAAAATTTTCTTGTTTAAGACGAAAAAGATTCTCTCATCCCAGGTACTTGACTGAGGAAACACTCGTTGGTCGGAGATAAATTGCAGAACAATGAAAGCGGGAACTTGGCCGCTGCGGAAAGGACGGACGTAACAAAGGATATCAAGTGACGGTGGGCACAGTGCAGTGTGTCAGAGCGATCGGATATCGCAATCACGGAGCGTGAAAGCACCTGGACGTACTCGCTTTTGTTTAACCGCATTAGCACGTGTGCCAAATGACAACTAGCCATAGTGAAAACACGTAGCTACAAATGAACACACACACCTTATTAATACAAATAGGCAATGGTTACTATACTTTCGATCGTAAATTACGCTAGTTTATTACAGTGACTGTCTAATAAAATAATACTGTATTAATTGAAAAAGATAACGTTAACCGATTAGCTTAGCAATAGACATAGTAACAGCACAATTTTTATTTTTTCGACATTAAAACACAACACTAGGAGATCTAGCAATTATGTCATTACACTAGTCGAATTGATTAACATTCTCTTTCGACGTCAATGTTTAACGAGTAGGTACCGCCTTCATAGATGACTAGCTTTTCAAGAATGGCAGGTGCTGGTTTACGATATCTTGCGTCGAACATCGCGAGTACGGATGCGTGCCGAACTATACTGAGTAAGTGCCATACAGAAGCCGGCCATCGTGTCACGGCCATCTAACAGGATTACCTGTTCTACTGCGCAGGTAAGCTCTGTCACATATATGGGCCACGACGCTACTTACCGGCTTATATAGTTTGGATTATAAAATGACTTGATGAGCGCGCCCGTTCGGCCTTAAAATCAGCTTAGAATCAAATGACGAAATCATGTCACAGTTCCCAAAAATAAATCACAGTAGACTTGCAATAACTCTTATAGTTAATTTTACAAATATTTCTATCAAATAGGCAGAGAAGTCATGATTCAAAACCTTGATGAAATTAAGTGCCCAAACAAATTTATAATATGTGCCCCATATGTATGATACATCACGTTTTCATGTAACTTGAATTGCGAACATCAAAAGAATAGCTCGCAATATCACATCATACGTCATCATTATCCTAAAGCCGCTCCGCCGTTGAACAAAGGAAACCAGCAGTTATGAATTTTTCTTGCAGTATAATCGCGCAGGAGGCTACGTTTGTTACCGTCACAAAATTTGATGCAAAGCCTTAAAGTACTCAACAGCTCAACACTACAGAGTCTCGTCAGGACGGAAGTGTGTTTGACATACCTTACCAGTTCGAAAAATATTGATTCACGTATACATAATTGATAAACATTTCCGACAATAATCGCGTGTTCACTACCAAGAAATTTCCAAGTGCGCCGTGTATCATTTTTCTATTTAAAACATTTTGATTGCAAATATTATTGTGTGTACAATGCTACGAATGAAAGTCTGTTTGTACAATAAACAATGCAAAGAATGACATCGATACAGTGATTAAATAAACATCGTGTTTATTTATCATCTTGCAACTAGCTACTGCTGATATGTGTTAGTACATATTTCTTTCAGTTCTTTATTAGATAGGTAGGTACCTATGCCCTGGTATAAGATATCAGGAGCAGTTGTAACTCCAAAATAAAATCTGAAATGAGTGAAGGTGAGATGAGGGTTTTATAGGTGGGTAGGCTGCCGCTCGGGGAAGTACCACCGCCACACCCAATTCTACGGTAAAGCAATTTAATGTGTTTCAGAAAGAGGATGTGGATGCCGGAGTTCATTAAACAATAGGCAACCATCTTAGTCCTCAGAAGTAGCAACGCTTGTATTTGCGATCTCAGGCACTTCCTGAAGTTGCAAGTGAATGTCCATGGGTTGCAGTGGCCACTTAACACCAAGTGGCCTGCATGCTCGATTGTTAATTTTATTCATGTGCCATTATTCACATGCAAAATAATTTTTAAACAACAAATTACATCTTTGGTCCATATGCATGAACAAATAATGAACGAGGTTTTTATCTCTTCTGTATTTTCCTATATTTTTCACTAAGATTATAGAACAAAAGATAAGATTATACTCGTTACCGTAGAAGAATTTTTTTTGAAAACCCCATAAAACTTGGTTAAACCGTTAACATGATTACTCCATTTAAAGAGATAAAAAAATTAAACAAGTATTTTGGTATCCTTATTCTGTTGATAAGGTTCGTTACGACATCGCACATGGACATGTCTATACTGTCTATAGACAGACAGAATGAGTGGCCTCTTTGTCTAGTGGTTAGCGAACCTGGCTGCTAAGCGGGAGGTCTGAGTTCGATTCCCACCCCGGACAAATGTTTTGTGATGAGCAGGAATATTTGTACGGTCTTTGGGTGTATACTTATTTATATAAGTATCTATTTAATATTTATGTATGTTTATCATTTGTCTGGTTACCAAAGCACAGGCTCTGCCTAGTTTAGAATCAGATGGCCGTGTGTACGTTTGTAAAAATAAAGGACATTAGGATTTAAAATTCTAAGCCTCGAAGATACAATGGGAGATTTTTCTTAAGTAGACCACAAAAACCAGTAACACGCCGCCGGCGGCGTCGCTTTACCGACACCGTAAAACATAAAATGAAAAGGCGGAACCACATCAAAGCGGTAAACGCGGACAGAGTCAACACCTCGTATAACTCTTGGTATTATTGAGAGTAGTAAAACTACATTTGAAGTGAGTAATATGAATAGTAAACAATAATGGAAAACTAACATAGAAACTAACTTGGTCAGGTGATAGGTTCAGCGACTGGGGACAAATCTACCGTAAAGCAATTTATTGTGTTTCGGATTTGTTTGCGATCTCAGGTAGGACTAAGATACTATGTGAAGTTGCATATGCCTCTTTTGCAACTTTTATTCAATAAAAATAGGTACCACCACCACACCCAATTTTACCGTGAATCAATTTACTATATTTCGGAAGGGGGTGTAGTTGCCGGAGTACCCTCAATACAATGTCTCAATACCCTAATGATAGACGTTTATTAGGTTGCAGAAACCACATAACGCCAGGTTACCTACGTGCTCACTTGCTATTTATTCTTCTAATAAAAAACGTAGAAGAAACAATATAAGGCTTCTTTACCACTTTTAAGACTATCACTTGCTGGCTATATGGATCGCAGAGAAACGTACGCATGCAGTTACGCGTACGTAATTCAACTGATGTCAATGATTAACCTCATAAAAATGATTGATGGCTCGACTGCAACATTAAATGTGTCCCTTTATTGCGTCTTGGCCACATTATTTCGTGTAGACTGTACACTAAACAAGAACAATTTCAATTGAATATGTATCCAATTGAAATTGTTCTTCTTACTCAATTTTCTAGGGTTAAGTACATAGTTACTTAATCCTAGAAGAAATTGAAACTGCATTTTGGGGAAAGACCATATAATCCGCTTAATATCTATCTATTATGAAAGATCATATAAGAATCATCTCTAAGTCTAACGTTGTAAATGATACGATAAAAGGATTTGAATACTGACGAGTTAATAAATCTCAAGCCAATTCACTTAAATAGTCTTAAGAGATTTTATAATTTATATTTATTAGAAGAATTTGTGTTTACTAGAAGGTATATTATATACCTCACTATTGGTAAATTCTAAAAGACTATTAAAAGATGAAAATTCTAAAAGATGAGATCAAATAAAAACCAAAGAAGAAAGAGCGACGAGGGCTTGTTAAGATCAAGGAGTTGTAAAGGGCAGACAATCAATGACCGATTATTTGATTCGCAGACGAATATCTACGGTCTGCGTCCATCTTAGCAAATTCATAAGTTACTTTATAATGCTATACATACATATAACATCGAAAATTCTATGTGGAGGAATATTCTCGTGCTTGGATAAATTAGTGTGAGAATATTCCTAACGAAGATAATGAAATTCATAATTTATTCTTGAGTAACTTGTGATGCACAAAAAGTAAACGGCCTTGACGCATTCATATCATTGAGGTATTTGTGAAATGCCTCGCAATTGGAACTAAAACAAAAAGCAACATTAGTGGTAATATTAGGAAATTTTAAAAATCGTTTGTATGAACGTGTTAAATTTTGAAATTATTTGACAGAGTTCTAAACAATTAAGACTGAAGCTTCGAGAGCCACGAAGCTAAATAACAAGATTATTATTAGTGCCCATAAAAATGATTTAGAAGTTAAGAAACTTAGAAAAATCAAAAATACCTGTTATCTTTTACGTAACATAGACTTTCGTATAACATAATAAGGTTGTAAATTTACAAGACTCAAGTATTTTTTTGTAAACGATCAGTAAGTTTACGGCTACTACGCAATTTAATTTGAGTCTTATTTCTATACATATACATATATTTCTGGTAGTCAGTTTGTTCATTCCAATAATTCACGGTACCTACTGGTTCGTAAAATCAGAGCGCATCTCCGGCTTTTTTATCGTTTCATCCTGTGGGATTATCCAACTCTATGAACCTGCGCATTTCAATATCTATGTACATAAAAGAGTCGAACTGAATAAAACGTGCTAGCATATCGTAAAAATTTATAATTATTGCTTTACCCATTATTTTACAGTGCTGAGCGCATGGGTCAATTTGTCAAGTTTGGGTTGATAGAACCAACACGCATTTCGAGATTGATATTGAGAACTCTCAGCCTATCTCAAGTGATTTTCCTAGTCCGATCCACTATATGAATTTATAGTATAGCAATTATATTTTAAGTAAGTAAAGAATAAAATAATTGGAAAATGTCATGGTGTTATAACACATGGTCGCAAACAAGAAGACATACAACTGATATAGCTTTTAGGATGACGTAAACCATTGGGAATGTACATATTTGGAGTGGAAAGGAAATATTTACCCCCATTGCTGATGTATCTGAGAAGGTCACTATAATCTCAATGAGAAGTCCAACAATAACTGTATGAGGCACATACAATTTATAAATACTAATATAAATTTTAAAAATAATACTGGGTAAAGAAGCGCAAATAGAAGGCATAGCTCAATTGCTTTTTTTATATCGAACGAAGTGTCGGGACTGTCTGTGTAATCACCAACTTGGCGGATTATGGCCTAAACCTTAAAATAAAAACTACGCGTTTTTTAAACCTTTATTTATTTTTCCAGGTTTATTTATGTTAATATGATAAAGTTATATTATTTTAAAAGTATATACCTACCTACTTGTTTACACCTGAACAATGGTGCGATATTAAAAGAAACGAATAATTTGTTTATTACCAAGTTAGCGATAGTATAGTAGTATGGAATAGTATTTTTAGTACTTTGAACTTTCTTATTTTTCAATAATACAATTGACTGAAATATAGTACGATACTATATAATATAGTAGATGTGGCGAGCCGAGGTATGTAGATACCTAAAAAATAATTTAGTATATTGCATGTATCGTCATCATTATGTGTGTGTTAATTATGACTCAAAAAATTAAATAATTTTGGCGAAATGACAATCTCTTTCTTTAGGTAGGTGGGTTTTCTTTTATACAGCTAGTCAAGAGACTCTCTCCCGATGTAGGTAAGAAGGAAATTTGTAAGTCATTTAATAATACTTGAACAAAACGTTCCCAAGATAATTTATGTTATCTTTTATTTAATAATTATGTTATCTACAAAGTTTCGTTGAATATAGGTATTAATTATGAAGATGAAAAATTCAATTAAGATTCTATTATCTATAAGTTTTAAACACGGTCATCAGGTAAATGGACTAATAAATTTATTCCTTGTTATATTTTACTATGTGTAGTGAAGTATAAACACGTATTTAATACACCTAGACATAAGATGCGAGTATGTTATTATTAACATAAAAATATGCATTAAAAAATCGACAAAAAATACTGAAGGGAATAATGAGATTTAATGCATATATTATCCTATGTAATTTCCTTTTAAATAATGACCCAGTAACAGATAAAATGAGATAAATAAATATAAATTGCAAATATAAATACTTACCGATGAATGTTAAAATACAGCTGCACTAAATAATAGGCGATATATTGATTATTCACAAAATTGCTTTCAAAATCACTTGAAAACGAATGTATAAAAATATTTCTTCACATCGACTCGCGCAATAAGCGCACATACATTTAACCGCGCCTATCAGTGCCGCGATATTCCGCGTTACTCCGCTTCAGTTGATTGATAAACAAAACTTCCGTTTTAGGAAGCGCGCGCAATCGTGGGTTGCCTTTAAAAAAAAATGATTCTGCTAAATTACCGTTATTGTCAGAAGGCACAAAAAGTCTATTATAATTCTTTTATTTAATGCAGTAACTACTTTCCACCTGTACATTTGTAAATAAGTTAATATTAACTCTTAATAATGTAACTGTTGAAGTTATGAAACGAAATTACACAAATAAAGAATATGGATTGACCATTTACTTTCTTAAGATAAGAAGATTAAAAACATTCATTAATAAGTTTATCTACACTTAAAGTATCACAATCAATCAAATTGGACGAATTCAGATCATACCAAAAGTTAAATAATCTATGGAGAAGAAACGTTAGTTTGACGTTTGACGTTTGATCTTTTGACGATCGCCAGGGTTCCGGACATCTTATTCCTAAAGCAACAGAAAAAGTATATTAACACGAAAAACATGGGCTATAAGTTTTTAAAACTTGCCTCTTCGCCTTTTAAGGTAAGTTTGTAGCTATTTGTTTTTACACATAACAATTGTAATTAGTACAAAAATCTGTCGACCTTAAAACGTTATGCAACGGACTATAGTTTTTATTGATTTATTGTTTGTGTATTTTAGTTATTATTCTTTATTATAAAATGTTTGAATTTGTGTGATAAAACGTAGAAATAACTTCTCTGTTTGCCTTCTTATTTAGATAAATTTATGATCAGTACTTGACCTTCAAGCATGTGACCGTCTGTCAAAGTGGCTCGTATCTTGATGAAATACCGATTCAATACATTTAATAAAAAAAACCTTTCATATTCATAAAAATGTTTGGTACTTTTTGCTTGAAAGTCAATTAAATTTCCTACCAAAATTATTTATTTATAATTAATTCAATAACTAAAATAGTTATTTCAATAATATTATATCATATGTACATAATATGTAAAATAAAATTGTTTAATTAAACATAAAGTCTCTTCCTAAACAAGCTTTTATACTATTATTTAAAAATATTTAAATTAAAGTAGCATTTATAGTACTTATATAAAAATAATTAATAATCACTATTGTGATAGTATAATTATATTATTTGATGATATATTGGTTGCCATAAAATTCTTGAATTTGTATTGTATGTATTTTATTATAATAATATATATCAAGATATACAATATATCAAGAGCAGTGATATAATAGTAAGTGATAAGATTAGACTACTTTTCAGACATGTGTATAATTTCATGCTTATAGAATGGCAGCTTGAGAATTGGAATCAGGCAATATGCCACCACACATGATGCTGATATTGTTGTGATTGGTTCGGGCCCTGGCGGTTATGTAGCTGCCATTAAAGCTGCTCAGATGGGTATGAAGGTAAATTTTGTTTTATTTATTTAACTCCCAAAGTGATGAGTTAATCCTTAAAAAAGGAAGGACACCTATGTTTAACTTATGGTACACTCACAACACATTATGTTTAAAGAAGAAATTTGTGTATTGCCAAATATAATGAGAGAAATATTGGCTGAATATAACGAGAACTATTTTTGTATTCAAGTATAACAATTCATCTATATGTAGGCAGTGCAGCTTATAATGTTTTTGGCACAAACTTACTTTGTCTTTAACACAACAAAATGTGAATAAATACATTCAAACATGCATAAAATAATATTCAAAAAGCAGACATGCTTCTTATCTATTTCTTTATTAGTTCTTACAAATTAAAAAATACTTTTATTTCAGACTGTCTCAGTAGAGAAAGACCCAACCCTTGGAGGAACATGCTTAAATGTTGGATGTATCCCATCGAAAGCCCTTCTCCACAACTCCCACTTATATCACATGGCCAAACATGACTTCAAAAACCGGGGCATCGAAGTTGGCAATGTCAATTTTAATTTTGATGCTATGATGTCATATAAAGTTAATGCTGTTAAAGCTCTCACTGGAGGCATAGCTATGCTTTTCCAGAAAAACAAGGTAAATGGAGAATTAAAGATAATGTATATTGTAACTATGGGTTTGAAGCATTTTTATGCTTATTTAAATTGCAAATTAGTTGTATCTGAGTAGTAGGTAAAAACTCAAACTCCATCCAAAAGATAAATTAATTATACATTCATTTTATTAGACATATTTTATTTTTTGCAGAGATTATGGAAATGAATGATTGGTTTTTATAAGTTAAAAAATAATTAAGCTTGTTTAAACTTCATATTATTAATATTGATTTTCTTATTTATCAGTAAGGATAAATAAAAACACTACTACCAAATTTTATTGGCATTGCAGCATTTAAACAGATATATTTCTTTTAAAGATATCTGTTACTATTATAAAGACATGTTTAAATCTTTTTTGGGAATGTATTTACAGGTCAAACTTGTTCGTGGTGTGGGAACAATTGTAGCACCCAATAAAGTGGAAGTCAAGGGTGAGAAGGGCACGGAAGTTGTAAACACCAAAAACATCCTTATTGCTACTGGCTCAGAAGTCACCCCATTCCCTGGTGTTACTGTAAGTACAAGTGTACATGTACACATTTAAATTCTCTAGAACAATAAGCATCTTACAAACAATTTGGTGTGCAATACTTACTAGGCAATATCACATATAATGTACTTGACATTTCATGGTAATATAATGATTATGTTTTAACTTAAATTAGAGTTAACATATTAACGGAAGGTTCCAGATTCAATTCCCACCCAGGACAAATGTTTGTGTGATGAGTACAAGTATTTGTTCTATGTCTCGGTGTATATTTACTTATATACTTAAGTATGAATTTAAAAATATATTTATGTATGTTCATCAGTTGTCTGGTTACCATAGCACAGTTACTGCCTAGTTTAGGATCAGATGGCTGTGTTTAATAAGTTCCATTTGTTTTCAACATGTTTTATTTAGTATGTTTAAGACACATATTTTATATATCATTCACAAATAACCTGACTTCTATGTGTTATACAGTTTGATGAGCAGCAAATCATCACATCAACTGGAGCGCTATCACTTTCGAAAGTGCCCAAGAAGATGTTAGTCATTGGTGCAGGTGTCATTGGCTTAGAGCTGGGATCTGTTTACCAAAGATTGGGGGCTGATGTAACTGCCATCGAGTTTCTTGAATCCATTGGAGGTATATCCATATAGTTAACATAGTAAGTAGATTTAAGAGTAGGAGACATAAGTGATATTGTATAGACATGACTGCCAAACTTATTTCTATGGTGACTCTACTGAAGGGTGGATGCTAAAGAATTTAAACATGAAGTGACCATCTTCATCCTCAGGCATACAGATGTATGATTATATATGATTTTACATTTATGTATTTTGAAAGTTTGATTTTGGGTGTCTGTTTTGTGTAAAATAAATTTGTGATAAACTTGCCTGGACGAAATATACACGACATTAAAGTTTCATCTTTATCTTGACCCATATTTCATAGTAAGTCTTATGTATCTAAGATAAGGTAAATGTTTGACCTTGTTGTGTATATTTTTCATAATAATGTATTTCAACAGTAACATGTATGTTTAATACATAACCCAATTTGTTATTAGGTGTTGGTATTGACGGAGAAGTTTCCAAGACGCTGCAAAAGATTCTTGCCAAGCAAGGCATGAAGTTCAAATTGGGCACTAAAGTACTTGGTGTCAAGAAGGAAGGCAGTGTAGTTAAAGTGGATGTGGAGGCAGCCAAGGGTGGAAACAAGGAAACGGTAATAATTTTTTGATTATTTGAGCGGAAACAAAATTTGAGATTTGCAAATTTGTGTACATTTTTTTCAAATTTTCAATAATGATTGTTGTCGAATTTAGACCTCTGGTCGAAGATTAGTTCTACCTACATGTATTATTGATTTCAAAAGAGGGATATTAAAAGAGAAAATATAAATATATAAATACATCTGTATTGATATATGTGTAAGAATAAAATCTAGTTTTGTTATAAGTGAAATTGAACTAACATTACTTATTGTACAGCAAATCAATATTATAAAATCTAAATTATGATAACACTGCAAAGACAGGGTATAAAGATTATTATTTGAATTGTTTAATCCTGTCAAAGCTGATAATGAATGATAATAAGAAAATACAGCTTTCTTTTTTTATCAGTTTCTTTTTATGATAAGGCAATAATCAGTATGATTTGGTTTTTAAGAATGCTAAAATTACCATTATTATCATGTGTAGTAAGTCTTATCATCATAAACTATTATGCAGGAGGCAGGATAGTCTATGAATAACAATTTCTTAAGATATCTGAAAAGCGAGGAGATATGAGAGGATTGTTAGATGAATGGAAATTATATTATTAATCATTAGGGCAGACTTTCGGCAATCTGTATGGTGAATAGTTACGCTTTTGGTGTGCCATTAAAAGAAACTAGGTTCGTCTAAATTCCCAGCTCCCAGATTTATACCTATACATTAAAACGATTAATTTAGATTTCTGTTCCCATTCTGAGTGTAAGTGTAAATATCTTTATGTGTAATGGGTACAGCACCCAAAACACAGGGAATGCCAGAGATCATCTAATAATGAACATTTTTTTTTCATTCATTATTATCATAATAGCTAAATATTTTTTATGTTAAATTTATATGAATATATAATATAATTTTGCTCTATTGTAGATGGACTGTGACGTGGTGCTTATATCGATCGGCCGACGCCCGTATACTAAAGATCTTGGCCTAGACAAGGTTGGCATCGCGTTGGACGACCGTGGCCGCGTGCCTGTCAACAATAAGTTCCAGACTACGGTTCCTGGGTAAATTCTATAGTTCCTGATAAATTTCATAGTACCTGACAATTTTTTTATTGACTGTTCTCTTATAGTAACTGTAAATTGACCATGATAATGACTATTTACTATTGTTGGCAAAGACAGTTAAAAAAATGTGTATGAACATTCCATAGAATTTAGATTATTATTTATTAGAATTAGAATACCATAAGCAAAACTTAGGTAAGTATTTGGTATTACTATATTCAAAGAAATTTTTTTAACTTGTTTTCATTTATCAGAATATGTTGACTGATAAACTGTCTTTTTAAACAATCGATAAAATTGACTTATCAGATTTAGATATTTATTGTTTGTTACAGAATCTATGCTATTGGTGACGTCATTCACGGCCCAATGTTGGCGCACAAGGCTGAAGATGAGGGCATTGTTTGCGTAGAAGGTATCAAGGTTAGACACCTGGACTATTCTTCGAAAGCTTTCCATTGTTTCTTTAATGTGGTGGAGGTTAGACAAGTGTAGACATTAGTCAAGTTATATGTATATGTTTAATCTCGTAACTAAAATATAAAGAAAGCTATATATTAGAACTGTTTTTTTAGGACTGCTTCATTAATTTCTGCTCATAGAGTTAAATCTGGATTATCCATTAGTTGACGGCACTCAAATACGTATGCTTTAAATCAGGGATTCCCAAAAGTTACAAAATAGTTTGGGAATCCCTGCGTAAAATCGTATTATAAATTTATGTTATCTATAGATGGCATTGACCTTATAAAATCTATATAAAATGCAAACAACCTATCCAAACCTAAACAGTAAAAAAGTTCAGTGATAGTACCAATATTTGTAATTATAATAATATACCATCATTTCAGGGTATGCCAGTTCACTTCAATTACGACGCAATCCCATCTGTGATTTACACTTCACCTGAAGTTGGCTGGGTCGGCAAATCGGAGGAGGATCTCAAAAAGGAGGTTTGCTACACTTTCGTTATGTATTTTGAACATTCTTCTTGATCTGAACGGTTTTAGTACGTTTTGTCACTGTTTCATAAATGTACATGCAATGTCATGTCTAATATCCAATGCATGAATAACATCTAATATTTATGAAATTCAGTTATACTGTAGTATTATGTATTATTATTAAATTATAGTGTATTTATACTATATAGGTGTTAGGGCCACACACAATGGTGATGCTGATGAGGGTGGATGCCGGAGTTCACTTAATACGACGCGACCATTTTAGTCCTCAGAACTAGCAACGCATCTATTTGCAAGTGGACTTCCATGGGTTGAAGTGACCACTCAACGCCAGATGACCTGCACTCGATTGCTACTTTTATTTAGTAAAAAAAAATACTGTAAAAAGTAACACCTGTGGAATTTAGAAGAGTATATTAAAAAATAATGTATTATTCGCTTAGACAATCCTCGGTTAATACATTTATTACAAGTTTACTTATTACAGGGCAAAGCATACAAAGTGGGCAAGTTCCCGTTCCTGGCAAACTCCAGAGCGAAAACGAACGGCGAGCCCGATGGCTTCGTGAAGGTGCTCGCTGATAAGGCAACTGATGTTATCCTTGGTACACACATTATCGGACCTGTGAGTTATACTTATTTTTTTACGTCTTGATAAATATGGAATTATATTTCATTATTAAATTTTTGTCAAATGAGAATGAGAAATGCATTCTTTTTTAC
Organism: Tiana niger; assembly: GCA_018249895.1. Classification (NCBI taxonomy): domain Eukaryota; kingdom Metazoa; phylum Arthropoda; class Insecta; order Lepidoptera; family Hesperiidae; genus Tiana; species Tiana niger. Next base: position 19,610 of record DWNH01000102.1, read on the forward strand.
TGGTTTTTGCTAGAAAAAACAAATTATAATTTAATTTCTAATAGGATAATTGCATCGTGCTACCTTGGTCATCCACAAATTCATTAGACTAACATCAAAACAAACATCAGAAACATATATTCTTATATTTTACACTTATATTTCTGCCCTCTGTTTGTCATACAACCAAGGTAACCACTACCCCAAACCTCGTCAACTAGATTATTGAGGTTACTAACGTTTCTCATAATTGTGCACAACAAAAGTTGTGCCCAGCATTGGGATAATATTAGTTTGATAATGATCATTATGATGATGATGATAGGGCGGCGGCGAGCTGATCAACGAGGCAGTGTTGGCGCAGGAGTACGGCGCGGCCGCCGAAGACGTAGCGCGCGTGTGCCACGCTCATCCCGTGAGTATTTACTTATTTTTCTTTAATTAGTACTAATAGCAACGTTGACAACATTTACAGTTAGTATCAAAATAATTACACTTATAAAATAGCACTAAGCATTATTTTAGTCTAAATAAATATTTTTGGGACAACTCACACACGGCTATCTGATCCCAAATTAGGCAGGGCCTGTGCTATGGTAACCTCTTAAATAGATTGTTTTTCTTTTTACACCCAGACACAGAATATTCATGCTTATCACACGAACAGGGTGGTTTTGTTTTGTTCAGGGTGGGAATCAATCCCACGACCTCCCATTTAGCAATCAGATTCGCTAACCACTAGACCACCAGACCAGTCAGTTATACTAGTATAATAG